>CM032797.1:3114120-3335925 GCA_019155185.1 Beaufortia kweichowensis | reverse complement strand
GACTTCAGCTCTGATATTAAACCCGTCACACCTGAAACAACTGGATCTGAGCTGTAATAATAATCCAGGAGATTCAGGAGTGAAGCTGCTCTCTCTGATCTACTAGAAGGATCCAAACTGTAAACTAGAGACACTACTGTAAGTTATATTATTATTTCATTATTATTCATATTCAATATTATAGCTAATTAAAGGAGTTAGTATAAAAATCATATATTGAGAATCATAATTTTATCCACTAATTTCTGATGGAACTTCTTTTGCTAGTAGGTGTTGCACTTCTGAGTATATATTTCCATAATTATTTTTCATATTCAATATTATAGAATGGAGTAGTATATATATATATACATTCATTAATGGAGTTTTGGTTTCTTGCCACCATCGCCGTGTTGGAGTGCTCACTAGGAGACTGCTGATATTAGATATTAGTTATTAAATTAGCTTTTATATTTCCCTGCTTGTCATTTTGTTTATTCTGCTGTAAAGCTGCTTTGAAACAGTGCTACATTGTTAAAGCACTATGCAAATAAACTTGAACTTGAACTACAGTAAAATATACAGTTATTGATTATCAAGGAAACAAGTAAGAGATAATGTACATCCTGCCAATTGTTATTGCATATAAACGTAGACAGGGTGATCAGGAGTTCAATCACCCTGAAGAGGTTTATTTTGCTATAATAACTGTCTATAATAACATTATCCTGCTTATCACACACTTACTTATCACTTGAGTAAATGACTGGACATAAAATAATGATTTGAAATATTTCATTAGCTGAGTGTTAACAAATTAAACCGGCACAAGAATACAGACAGTGGAGTGATAAATTAAATGTATGAACAGTAAGTACTGGTCAAGTCAAAACTATAAAATTGAAACTATAAAAACTATATTTTATTATTTTTTTAAGATAATAAACATCTTACAGTTTCAGCAAGGCATTTGTGAGGTTACATTATAAATAATATGATTGTTTTAATTATCTGAGTGTTATTAAATGTGTATTTTAACACACTGTTATCTTGTTATTTCTCTCACAGTCTTAGTCGCTGTAATCTGACAGAGAAAAGTTGTTCATCACTGGCCGTCCAGTTCTCAGATCAAACTCCTCAAGTCTGACAGAACTGAACCTGAGTGACAATAAACTGCAGGATTCAGGAGTGAAGCTGCTCTCTGATGGACTGAAGAATCCAAACTGTAAACTAGAGACACTACTGTGAGTATCATCATACTCTTAGATAGTTACAGTAATTAGAAATTTATTGCATAGTAGGTAAGACTCTGTTATCCTTCAATTTTTATTTAGTGTTTATGTTTATAGAATTTAAAAAACAAGTAAAACACCATGTATTTTAACTGTAAATAGTTACAATTATTAGTCAAACTTACAACTTATAATGTATGTCTTCATTTGCTGTAAGTGTGAGGAGTTTTTCTCTCTCTGTAGGTTGTGTAACTGCAGTATTGGAGATGAAGGTTTTGTTACTCTGACTTCAGCTCTGATATTAAACCCGTCACACCTGAAACAACTGGATCTGAGCTGTAATAATTCAGGAGATTCAGGAGTGAAGCTGCTCTCTGATCTACTGAAGGATCCAAACTGTAAACTATAGACACTACTGTGAGTTATATTATTATTTAATTATTATTCATATTTAATATTATAGCTAATTAAAGGAATTAGTATAAAAATCATATATTGAGAATCATCATTTCATCCATTAACTTCAAATGAAACTTGAAGCTAGAAGGTGTTGCATGTTGGACTTGGCATTTAATTCCTCAAGTCCGCGTGCTCGTTTATTGAGGAAGGAAGACTCAAAATACATCTTTTAAGGATTTATTTAACAATCATCTCTAGCTAAGATTACATTTGAAGAAGATATGCAGAGCTCTGGGTTCAATCTGTCCCTATTTACACAATCAAAGAAATTCACCCATCGAGCAATACGACAGAAAGAACCCCGTCTATCCCTCAAAACCCAATTTTTATGGTCTCCTCTCCCCAAGGTTAGCAGCTGGCACCTCTCCACCCTTCCGGTGGGCATCTTCTCCATATTCGGTCATTGTTATTTTCTGCTTAGTCTGCTTAGTCTGCAAAGATAGATCTTGGTCTGCACAAATTCAGGGTTAAGACACATACTTGGAGTGCTTAGGGCACTTTGACCTAAGATAGAATACTCTATATATGGTTATACCGGTCCTTCTCCCTCCTTGGTAAATTTCCACTAGTAAGCATTTTCACACAAGCACATACGAATATATGAAAGCAAATCATGATGGAGTGATAAATTAAATGTATGAACAGTAAGTACTGGTCAAGTCAAAACTCTATAAAAATGCAATTTTATTATTTTTTACGATAATAAACATCTTACAGTTTCAGCAAGGCATTTGTGAGGTTACATTATAAATAATATGACTGTTTTAATTATCTGAGTGTTACTAAATGTGTATTTTAACACACTGTTATCTTGTTATTTCTCTCTCAGTCTGAGTGACTGTAATCTGACAGAGAAAAGTTGTTCATCACTGGCGTCAGTTCTCAGATCAAACTCCTCAAGTCTGACAGAACTGAATCTGAGTCACAATAAACTGCAGGATTCAGGAGTGAAGCTGCTCTCTGATGGACTGAAGAATCCAAACTGTAAACTGAAGATATTAAAGTAAGAAAATCCTTAAACCAATATGATTAAATGTGTGTGTTTGTATCAACATGTGTTTAATGGAGGTCTTTATAAAAGTTCAACAGAAGCATCTTTATATAATGTTGTTCATCACAGTGAACACATCTGATGTAAACTGAGTTATCATGATACTGTAATCATTCTTACTAATTAACTTTTGTTAAGAATATACAAAGATTCTTAATATACTTAATGTATACTACTATACAAATATTATAAATAATATTAAATGATATAATATTATAAGATATTAACTTAAAATAATTTTATATTTTATGATATAATGATCAATTTTATATATTATGATCAATATTTTCATATTGATCATAATCTGTGTTTCCCCTGTTCCTGTCTCTGCTCCCCCTTCTGGACATTAGAACTATTTCACTACATTTCCCATAATCCCTTGCCTGTTCAATCATTGTTCACACCTGTGTCTTGTCAACCCTGCTTGTTATCTTGTGTATATCTAGCGCTGCGCGTTTCTGTTCCTCTGCGTGTTCCTGTTGCTCTGGGTCTTTGGATTTATTGTTAAATTACTTAAACTGCGTTTGGATCTGCCTCTCTGCCTTCATTTCTCCACCACATCACCGAACGGAAGCAGAGGAAACACAGACTGGAATCATAACAATAATAGTCACACACATGTAAATATACTTCATGTCTTTTTGCTGTGAGAAGTTCTTCTCTCTCTTTAGGTTGAATAACTGCAGTATTGGAGATGAAGGTTTTGTTGCTCTGACTTCAGCTCTGAGATTAAACCCGTCACACCTGAAACAACTGGATCTGAGATTAAATAATCCAGGAGAACTGCTGAACTGTAAACTAGAGACACTACTGTGAGTTATTCATTTACTTTTTATTTATTAATTTTGTTTTTAAATTTACTATCATTGTTAAATACGAGTGAGAGTCGTGTATTTCTGTACACTTCTCCTGTTGATTTATTGTTGTATTTTGTACTGATCTTTGTCTTTAATGTTTTACAGTATTTAGCTTGAACTGTAACAAACACTACAAATGACAAACTAAACAACTGTCTTCAGTCATAAACTACATGAACTGTTTTACTGGACAAACAGCAGCAGTGACGCAACAGAGATCAACATGAAGGACGTCTGTTAAACACACAAACATGTAAAAATATCTGCACTGGTAATAAAGCAGAAAAGTGGAGTTGAATGTTGTGAGTTTGTGTTGTGACACTCCTATGATTTTAGTTGATTCAGTGTTTCTGTTCAACTCTTCTGAAATCTGCTGATAGTCCATAACTATGATTTATAACCCTTGATTTATGACCCCTGATTGACACGTGTCAGTGGTACTTTGTGTTTCTTGTTTTTGGACTTGTTGATTTATGACCCTCTATATTAATTCCTGTCAGTCAAGTATATTTGTAATTGTTTGACTCTTGGTTTTTGACTGTTGATTTATGGGGCTCATGAATGATGTGTGTCAGGTAAGTGGTGGTCTGGTGTATGACTGTTGATAATGGCTCTCCTTGCCAATATTGTAGTAACGTGTCCTACTGTTCTGATGTTTCGACAGACTTTTTTGGTAGGTTTTTATGACTTCGATCACACATTATAGAGCATGTTTTTGTGTGTCTGAGACCCTATACCCTACTGGGTTTTCCTCCACTTCTTATTTACAGTTGTGTATTTGTGTGTCTTGTACATGCGTGTTGCTTCTGTGGTTCACACTTCAGACCAAATTAAAGTTGTTGTTTTTTTTTTTTTAAACTTTGGGTCTCCAATCTTGACACTGGAAAGCTCACCTTGCTTCTGATTAAAACATTCATGCCCTGGCATGTGATTTATGCAGACACCTCTAAAGGGTCATGTCTAACAGATCAATATGGTTTGGGTTAATTAAACATTTAACAAACACACTGGAAATCCTGTCTGATTTTCTTTCTGACTGGGATGATTCCGGGACGTTTCCCCATCCAGATAAATAACCTTAATGTTTGTGTTATTGGCTCTAATGCAGTCACTGAGTCTAGATGTTCATCACATCACACACAAAGGAACTTTTTGGGTGATTCCCTTTTGATTTACAAATAAAAAGAGTCACAAAAGTTTTACTTTAATGAAATGGCACAAAAACGTCTCTACTATTGACAGAAATCACTGAATTAATGTCTTGAAAATACTAATTTCATGTGGCACTCCTTTCCAGAAACCCACCCAGGGGCCAGTTGTAAAAACATATTAAAATTAATAACATATCAATTAACCAGCACTGGGGTGAAGCCAGACATTGTAGACATATGGGGTTTTGCCCAAATCTAGGGGTTCAAATCTGATGCATTTCTGTGTGAGATGGTCTCCTAAGAAGATTTCTTCCTCATTTATGGCAGCTATATTTTTTTAATCTATGTGTCATTCTGAAACCATAACAATAAATTTTGACATTTATACTTTTGTTACCTAAAAATAGATGAAATATATCTGCTGTAAGCCTGTAACTATAAAGTTACATAAGAAAGGTAGATAATGAATTTGTTACAGTAGCGTTGAGTACTTGAGAACTGAATCCATGCAGTAATAATCTTCTTAAATTTCAGATCAGCATTCCTCAACAATGTAAATGACAAGAAAATGTGGCCTCCAATACTCTAATATACTCTTTTTATTAGATTGTTTCCTTTTGTTCTTTAACATAGCAAAATAATATAAACTTTTATTAGATTTTGGTAGGGAACAGCAGTAAGCTTTGTAACTTTGTTTTTATTATCAAGCAAATTATTATTTCCTACATGGCCAAAATTGTTGGCACCAAGTATTTCTCACAGAAAAGTATTGCATTAACACATGTTTTGCTATACATGTTTATTCCCTTTGTGTGTATTGGAACAAAACAAAAAAAGGAGGACAAAAAGAAAATTTTACATCATGTCACACAAAACTCCAAAAATGGGCTGGACAAAATTATTGGCACCCTTTCAAAATTGTGGATAAATAAGATTGTTTCAAGCATGTAATGCTCCTTTTAACTCACCTGGGGCAAGTAACAGGTGTGGACAATATAAAAATCACACCTGAAAGCAGATAAAAAGGAGAGAAGTTGACTTAGTCTTTGCATTGTGTGTTTGTGTGTGCCACACTAAGCATGGGCAACAGAAGGAGAAGGAGAAGGAGGAGAAGTGAACTGTCTGAGGACGTGAGAACCAAAACTGTGGAAAAATATCAACAATCTCAAGGTTACAAGTCCATCTCCAGAGATCTAGATGTTCCTTTGTCCACAGCGCACAACATAATCAAGAAGTTTGCAACCCATGTGTAACAGGTAACGCTATCAGTATATTAGAACACTGTATTGGACCAGAATGGCAGGTTCGCTACAGAGGGCAATAATAAAGGCATGCACATTAACAAGAAACAGACAGACCAGTTAGAATAACTTTCACCAAGATTGATTTTGATTTACTTTAGGAAGATTTAAATGAATGTAAATATGAATTGAAAATGACAATGAAACAATAAAAATATATAACACAATGAAATTGTTCTTTTTCACCTCTTTCCCTTTAAGACATTTAGGTTTTGAGCTCCTTTGTAGTTACTTGACCTAATTATAATATATATTATTTATATTCGTATTATGTTGTTACTGGTTTATAAATCGTCCCTCCTTGTATATTAATTTGTGTTTAATTTGATTTAAATTCAACTTTAGTTTGATGTCGCTTTATAATCTCGCTCTGTTCCCTATTAAATTGGTTAAATTAGAGCCTTAAATACGGTGGCCGAGAGAGCTCAACGCGCTGCAAATTAAGAAAACACATGCAAATAGAAAAAACACCAGCAAATAAAGAAAACCTCTTCATTAGTTTGACAACACATGCGCTGCAAAAGTCCACAACACTTGCAAATAGAAAAACGCAGCTGCAAAAGTCCACAACACTTGCAAATAGAAAACGCTGCTGCAAAAGTCCACAACACTTGCAAATAGAAAAACGCTACTGCAAAAGTCCACAACACTTGCAAATAGAAAACGCTTGCAAAGTCCACAACACTTGCAAATAGAAAAGCTGCAAAAGTCCACAACACTTGCAAATAGAAAAGCATGATGCAAATAACGCCGACCACAGCGGAAATGTTTCAAGTCCCCAAATAGAGTGGCGAACCCTACTGGGACCTGCTTATTGTTTAATTTTCTACTGTTGTGTACCATGTCAGATTATTTAGGCTACTAATATAAAAAGGCAATTATACGATCAGGATGTTTAAATAAACAAAAGAAAACTCACCTTTCAAGTCATTAACAACACTGGCGAGTAGAAAATTAAACAATAAGCAGGTCCCAGTAGGGTTCACTTATTTGGGTCCCCTCCACAACACTTGCTATTTGCAGCTGCGTTTTCTATTTGCAAGTGTTGTGGACTTTTGCAGCTAGCCAGTTTTATTCAAAGTGTTGTGGACTGCTTTGCAAGCCACAACACTTGCAAGTGTTGTGGACTTTTGCAGTGCGTTTTTCTATTTGCAAGTGTTGTGGACTTTCCAGCGCATGTGTTGTCAAACTAATGAAGATGTGTTTTCTTTATTTGCAGCGCGTTGAGCTCTCTCGGCCACCGTACTTAAACCCTCAAAACAATATACAATTTCCAATAAACAGATCACATTAAGAAAACAAAATAATAATAATATAACTGAAAATAATACAAAACTTGTCAATAATTCACTGAGGATAAACCGTTCTCAATCAATGAAACAAGGGTTTAAGTATGTATGCTAAGAAGATAGTCCTATGAATCCAAAAAAATGCAAAAATCTTAGTATAACACGTGCAATTGTCTATGGTGTAAACGTTCAGTAGTGCAACAATCAGTTTTGTGCAATGTTGAGGTAATCGATGAGAAATACCAATAAGGCTGAAATGAATTCCACTTGTGAGAACAGATAAGACACGGATCACTTGACAAAATGTCAAAACGTTCTCTTCTTATCTTTTGGGTTCTTAAACTGGGAGGATCACAGCTTATTCCAGACTTTCACAAAAAACCTGACCTGTTCATACAAACAGTGCCATACACATCATAGACAATTAATATAACAGATTAACTCAACTGAGTGAAAAATACTATCTTAACACTTTTTGTCACATAATACATGACCAATCATTTACATAAATGATAATACTCTGCTGATGAGCACTGTTTAGCTCTTCAGAATTATAATGCAATCCGTTTCAATACATTACACATATCAACTAAACAAATAAATGCATATAAACTCACATAAACACTCTGAACATGAATGCAACTCATAAACACTTCATTTCAGAGGACTAAATATTATATTATTTTGAAACTCACCAAATCCGGGGGATTTCAACACAATAAATCAATAATAATCGGAATTATCGTCCACTTCAATATCATCAATAATCGCACTATAAGGACCCAAATAAGTTTTATACAAGAGTTATAACATCATACAACATATTATTTATGTATATTAACAAGGATGATTGTTAGAATTGCCTTTTAATCCGCTTTGATAACACCCGCGATCTGCGAAGCGCGTGCTCTCTTTCCGTCTCATCTCTGTGACGTCATACACAGCGCCCGTCATATAACAAAATATTACATTTGCATTTATTTGTTATTAGCTATTTTTTCCCCGTTCATAACACATCATATCACTCTTTTTGGTATTTTAATTGAAATATAATTATTTCAAATTACATTTATTATTTCTGATCAGCTCAATTCTGACCTGTGTTACACATGGCACTGTAGTTAATCTCCCTGGACGTGGACGGAAGAGAAAAATTTATGAAAGGTTGCAACAGTCGGAGCCTGTGGGTGAGTGGACAGCGCTCCAGACACGTATACTGCGCAACTGCGCATGGCGACGCGAGTTCCCGGCTCTGGGACTCTGGGATTCCCCTTTCCAAGCCCGCTACCCTCTCTCTCCTCCCAATTCACTTCCTGTCTTTCTACACTTTCCTGTCTATAAAAAAATGATGAAAAGGCAAAAAATAAAATGAAAGGTTGCAACGCAGGATAGTCCAGATGGTGGATAAGCAGCCCCAAACAAGTTCCAAAGAAATTCAAGCTGTCCTGCAGGCTCAGGGTGCATCAGTGTCAGCGTGAACTATCCATCGACATTTGAATGAAATGAAACGCTATGGCAATGGCAGGAGACCCAGGAGGACCCCACTGCTGACACAGAGACATAAAAAAGCAAGACTACAGTTTGCCAAAATGTACTTGAGTAAGTCAAAATCCTTCTGGGAAAACGTCTTGTGGACAGATGAGACCAAGATAGAGCTTTTTGGTAAAGCACATCATTCTACTGTTTACTGAAAACGGAATGAGGCCTACAAAGAAAAGAACACAGTTCCTAAAGTCAAATATGGTGGAGGTTCAAAGATGTTTTGGGGTTGTTTTGCTGTCTCTGCCACTGGGTGATTTGACTGTGTGCAAGGCATCACGAAATATGAGGGTTACCAAAGGACTTTGGGTCGCAACGTAGGGCCCAGTGTCAGAAAGCTGAGTTTGCGTCCAAGATCGTGGGTCTTCTAGCAGGACAATGACCCCAAACATACTTCAAAAAGCATCCAGAAATGGATGGCAACAAAGCGCTGAAGGAGAGTTCTGAAGTGACCAGCAATGAGTCCAGATCTAAATCCCATTGAACACCTGTGGAGAGATCTTAAAATTGCTGTTGGGAAAAGGCGCCCTTCCAATATGAGAGACCTGGAGCAGTTTGGAGGAAAAGTGGTCCAAAATTCCAGGTGAGAGGTGTAAGAAGCTTATAGATGGTTATAGGAAGCGATTGATTTCAGTTCTTTTTTCCAAATGGTGTGCAAATATTAAGTTAAGGGTGCCAATAGTTTTTTCCAGCCCATTTTTGGAGTTTTGTGTAAAATTATGTCAAATTTTTTGTTTTGTTCCAGTACACACAAAGAGAATAAACACGTGTATAGCTTTTCTGTGAGAAATACTTGATTTTCTGGAAACATTTCAGGCCAACAATTTTGGCCATGACAGTATATCGGTCACAGTGATGTATTAGTTTATTACTAGCTGTGGCTGAGCTTATTAAGCATTACATGTTCTTTTCTACCTTTTCCGCTTTATTAGCCAAATTTGTACTTTGTGCAATTTAATTCATTTAGGTAAAATATAATCTGAGAATGTAAATGTACTGATATAAAGAAACACATTTTTGTTTTCTGCGATGCATATCTAAAACCATAATATCTGAACAAAAATGGATGCACGTTTTTAAATAGCGTGCATCCTGTAGTTTTGTCAACTGCCTGTGGTTTTGTTGTTGGCCTTACAGACATGCAGTAAAGGCGTTAAATGTGTCAATGTTTTCTTTTATCAACACGGCACATAAATCACAAATCTTTTAAATGGGTTATGTTGCCTAACTCGAGTCTTCTATCGTAGGTGTCGGCCACTTTCGCAGCAAGTCTGGTGACGAGCCCTGCGATTGGTGCGTACTTGTCTGTGGCGTATGGAGATACTCTGGTGGTGATCCTCGCCACGGCCATAGCCCTGCTGGACATCTGTTTCATCCTGGTGGCAGTTCCCGAGTCCTTGCCTGAGAAGATGAGACCGGCTTCATGGGGTGCACCTATATCGTGGGGAGCAGGCCGACCCGTTTGCTGTGAGTTGCTGATGTCAATGCAAGCATGGTCATGTGATGCCATCTGCCAGATGATGAGGTTGAGGAACCACATCATGTGATGGAAAAGTAGTCTCATTTTCACACCGAGACAAGGATGGCAGATGTTTAGCAGTTTGTTTTTAATGAATGATCATAATTTGTTCATAACTGCAACTAGACACTGACAGTCACATATAATATGTCAATTATTTCAGAAATGATTGTGATGTTGATGTGGTACCGCCCACTCTGTTTTCTTACCTCTCTGTCTCTCTTCTGAACATGTAGTCCCTGAGAAAGGTGGGTCAGGACTCCTGATCTGCATCACAGTCTTCCTGTCCTACCTGCCTGAGGCTGGCCAATATTCCAGCTTCTTCCTGTATCTCAGACAGGTACAGTAAACATTACAAAATTACCTGACAGCTCTGAGCGTTCTGACACTAACTAGGCATGACTTTGGATGCTTATGCGAACATGAAACCTCACAGTAGCTTAACCAAATGCTTGAAAAGTGATTCATACTTCAGTGAAAATGTAATTGGCTCCCTTACAATTGAAGTATACAGTTAGAAATAAGAATGGCTTTGCTGTAAATTGTCTTTTGGCCATAATTGAAACGGTAATGGGTGTGTCTGATTTACACAATGTTTTATTCTACCATCAGACTGATAATTACTGGAAATTTAGAAGACATAAATGGGTAGTTGACAAATGTCTGTCCTGCGGTGTAACATGTAGAACAAAAATAAATCTTTTATGCTATTTGTATATTTTGTAACGTTTTTTTTCTACATTTCTGCTACCATAGCACACAGTCACATATTTATTTGTTGACTACCCGCCTGTAGATCACAGTAGTTATTGATGTGTTCTATGAAAGATTTCAGGCTTGTTCTGCAGAAACATGTACAGCAGTTCACCACATCTTTCTGTTTTCCCACATAGACACAGTTTTAGCTTTACATTTTTAACTTTTCTCTTTCGTCTTGTAAACTTGCAGGTCATTGGATTTACATCAGAAACGGTTGCTGCTTTCATTGCTGTGGTGGGAATCCTTTCCATCTTGGCTCAGGTTTGGTCTTTTCCACCTTTTCCTTTGTGATTTTGTAAATGTAATGCTAAAGGTAATAGTTCTTCTCTCTTTGCAAACGGTTGTTCTGGGAATCCTGATGCGTTCCATAAAAAAAAGCCTCAGAAAAAAAGCCAATTAATTTGTGCCTAAAATGTGCTCAATGAATACAGTTCCCTTTCAAGGGAACTCGACGCTGCATCAGCGTTTGACGGTATGGGGAACGCCTTTGCGTGACTGCGTCTGAAGCACGTGTATAAGATTGCCGAATGGCTAGACTGAACGTCACGGGCGGGTGACGTCAGGACCAGGACATTCAGCTTTTGTGCCTTCAGCTGCGCGTGTGTGTGTTTCGCTTGAATGGTTAGTGCCGCTCGAAAACGCCTTTAATGAGTGTGTGCGAGAGTGTGGCTTTCAGAAAATGTGTTCCTCCTTGTGCTCGCTTCATAACGAGCGGAGACTCACATGAGTTCTGTGTAGTATGTTTAGGGGTTGAACATGCCCGGTCGGCGCTCGAAAACGCCGACTGTGTGCATTGTGAAGCCCTTCCCCTCCGTTATCTCCGCTCTCAGCTGGCTTGTGCAGATAAACATAACCAGAGAGTTTCTCTGCCGAGGTAGAGCGCGTTTATCGCAAACAAATATAAGCAATAATAAACGAGTTCTGTGCCCGGTCGGCGCTCGAAAACGCAGACTGTGTGCACTGTGAAAGTTTTCCCACTTTCTCTGCCGAGGCAGAGCAGCATTTACCGTTGTGGGGATCGCAGATGGACTTTGTAGATGGTCTGGAGACGGGCTCTGCGCTCTCTCCATCCCGCTCTGCATCGTCCGCTCTCGCTCCCGGTCAGGAAGCCCGCGCTGCAGTTCTTTCTGCCCGGGGCGGATGCCCGCGTTTTTCTGCAGTCTTACTCTGAGGAGGAAGACATGCAGAGCGTGGGAACGGGGAATAGCGAAGTTTCGTCAGCACGTTCCCCTACGTATAAGGAGCTTTCTAAAACCGGAAACGCCACATCCGCGCCGGCCTGCAGGGACCGAGGGCGGGATGAAGTGCTCCGGTTGTCGCACAAAAACAAAGTCGTGGCCATATTCAGCCCGTGTTGTCAATCCCCGCATGTCAGAACATCTCGGGGGGGCTAAGGAACGCGGGTACACTATGATCTGTCATCTGCCTCGGCATCATCCCTTAAAGCCCCGGCGCTGCGGTGCCAGGTCACGTCACTGGGGCTGCTGGGCGGAGCAGCTGCTCCCTGAGGGGCCCTGGTGACCTAGATCATCATGGGTGAGCCCATGCGTCTATGCCTGTTGGAATACCGGCCAGTGTATCTCGTCGTGTATTCCCTGTATGCTTTCACTGTATCTGGACTGAGGTCCTGTGCACTTCCTGTGCCCCGAGGGGCTTATTGGGACTGAGTAACGGTCAGGGGATCTCGCCGTTTTACTCTTTCTCTGCCAGGGTTGCGAGCCAGGGTCTGTGCTAGAACCCGTCGGGTTAGTTCCTCTAGTTGTGCTCTACAGATACACACTTCCAGGGACTTGCTCGTACGGCGGCGTTGGGATCTCGTTCCCCATAGCGTCAAACGCTGACGCAGCGTTGAGTTCCCTTGAAAAGGAACGTCTCAGGTTACGAATGTAACCCCTGTTCCCTGAGAGGGAACGAGACGCTGCGTCTCCCTGCCATACTCCCTGCATCCCTGGGCGCAGCTTCGGCACTTTACACTGAATGTGTGTGCGTCCCAAGGTCCTTTTATAGCTTCCTGGTCCTGACGTCACCCGCCTGTGACGTTCGGTCTAGCCATTCGGCAATCTTACACACGTGCTTCAGATGCAGTCATGCAGAGACGTCCCCTATAGCGTCAAACGCTGACGCAGCGTCTCGTTCCCTCTCAGGGAACGGGGTTACATTCGTAACCTGAGACGTTTATGTGAATGGTGAATATGATGAGCTGGCTGTAAATATTAGGAACTAATGAGAAACTATTTATTAAAAGTTTATTGATATTGAAGTCACTTGTGTTTTTTTATGAAGACGTTACAGTGTAATCATTATTCTGTGTTGTCTGCTGAAAAATATCTCTAAAGGTTCAGGCTCAGAACATACAATACCCAAAGTTCAGCTTTTTATAAGCAGGAAAATTCCATTGAAATCTCAATCTTACCATGAATTTTTTTTTTTTATCACAAATGTAATCATATTGATAGCTCAGATGTCAACATTTGGTGCTTTATGAAGCATTCTTTATGTTTAAAGCATTTTTCATAGTCAGGTAAAAAGCCACAATGGTCTATATCCCTCATACATAAGCACATGAACTATGACTATGACTTTATGTTCTTTAAAGAGTCATTTCTTCTCCATCTGTTGGGTATTATTGCTTCTGGGTAGTGTATTTTAATTTACAAAAATCCTTTTAATCATTTATAACATGTATATTTTGAATTGGATAACTCATGTATAGACTGACATTTTTGTGATTTCTGGACTCTATTAACAGGGCTTTAGTAAAATATAAACAGATGGTTCAATACATTCTGCATATACTATATTTCAAGTTTTCACTGAAAATGTTCCTAGCAACTTTAGAAACATCTAAAACAGAATTGAACTTATATTTAGCTTTACCTAACTTGTTTGCCACAGACAAAGTGACTATGTGATAAAGTGGGATCATGTGTGGTCATTATTTGCAATGCGCTCCAGGCTTACATCCATCCAACTACCCTAATTTCTAATTATACACACCTGTTCGCATTAGCATCACAGTTCTCACCTGTTCTCCATATAATCCACATACCTTTTTTTAAACAGGGACTGGAGCTTTCTTTGTGACCTCATCACTCAGTTTATAATGTATATAATCATTCATTAATTCTGTGTTGCACGTCTTTATATCATCACTACCCTGCAGTCCTCACCAGTCTCCACTGTTAACACGGTTGTCTTGGGGTGGCCATACATCACTCTCCTGTCCCAGACCAACAAGGATGTCCTGAGGATTGTGATAAAGTAAGTATATGTGAGTTAAAGAACCATACCACAACGTTTTGTTCAATATAACTTTATTCATTGTTTCTTTTCATTTTTCAGTCACATGGAAGGTGCACATTCCATCGTGATTGACGATTGCTGATTTGGGTTTCTGTAAACGAGAAGGAATACATGGAAAATTAGACAAATAACAGTATTTGTTTGATGATTCTCTTTGTCTCACCTTTCCTTTTGAAGCTTCCTAGTAGAAGGGGCCGGCCCGCAAAAAGGAAGCCATATTTATTCCATCCATGGGAGGGGAGGAGCCTACTCAGTAAGAGTGTGGATAATGTTATTTCTATGTCATTTGGGATGCATGCCTTTTAAATGCTCACTGCTTGTTATGGGGAAACATAGAAATTAATAAAAGTAACTAATGTTGATGTTTGTATAATGTTCAGTTCAATAGTCCTGGGAATCTGATCATGTATATGTGAAAGAGTCCGATGTTGACATGGGAGATACTGACTCCGTGACAGTACCCCCCCCACGGTCCGCTCCTGCGGACCAAGCTGGACGTCGCAGAGGCCGACCTCGAGGTCTAGGATGCGGTTGATCGGGATGGGCTTGATGGAATTCGTTCAGGAGCGCCGGGTCCAGGATGTCTGACCGAAGGGTCCAACTGCGCTCCTCTGGACCGTACCCCTCCCAATCAATGAGGTATTCCAGACGCCCAGCTCGCCGACGAGAGCGGAGGATCTTGCCGACTTTGAAGATGCCTTCCTACTCATCCAGCGGAGGAGGAGGAGGGGCGGAAGGTGGCGATCCCTCAACATCAGACTCTGTGGAGGGAAACAGAACAGGGTTAGTGAAGGGTTTCAATAACGAGACATGAAAGGAGGGAGCCAACCGATAGGTGCATTGGAGCATACATTGGAAAGGGGTAATACCAGTAGTGTCTTGTTTCAGAGAGTTTTGGGCGTACTCCGCCCATGGCAAGAACCGGTGCCAGCTGTGCTGATGGTTACTGCAGTATGACCTCAGATATCTCCCCAGCTCTTGGATCTTACGTTCCGTCTGTCCATTAGATTGAGGATGGTACTCGGAGAAGAGGCTGACCGTGACCCCCCAGCAGGGTGAAGAAGGCCTTCCAGACATGGGAGATGAACTGAGGGCCACGGTCTGAGACGATATCCTCCGGGAGCCCGAAGTGACGAAAGATATACTGGAACAGAGCTTCAGCTGTCATCATAGCAGTAGGCAACCCCTGGAGAGGAATGAATTTGCAACCCTTGGAGAACCGGTCCACCACTACCAGGATGGCGGTGAAACCATCGGATCGAGGGAGGTCGGTCATGAAGTCCACAGCAATGTGGGACCTGGGCCGTTGCGGGACTGGAAGTGGCACGAGCTTTCCCTGGGGTAGCCGACGTGGAACCTTGGCTTGGGCACATACTGGGTAGCCTTCAACGAAGCAAGATATCCTTGGTCATACCTGGCCACCAGAACCGAGAGGAGAGCAGCGAGAGGGTCCGCTGCTTACCTGGATGCCCTGAGCCCGGAACAGCGTGAACTGAGTCCATGAGGGAAAGGCGCAGATCTTCAGGCACGAACCTCTTTCCCTCTGGACCTCCCGGCGGAGCAGCCTGCCCATGAAGATGGTCAGCGATCTCCTCAACCAGTTCCCACTCGATGGGAGAAACGATCATGGCTGGAGGGAGGATAGATTCAGGTGGACCACTCTCCGTGTCCGGAGCGTAGAGACGAGACAGAGCGTCAGCTTTACCATTTTTACTTCCAGGCCGGAAGGTTACAAAAAAATTAAAACGAGTGAAAAAGAGAGCCCACCTTGCTTGCCGAGAGTTCAGGCGTTTAGCATCCCGTAGATAAAGCAGGTTCTTATGATCAGTCAGAACGGTGAATGGAAACTTCGCTCCCTCCAGCCAGTGCCTCCATTCTTCCAGCGCCAACTTAATGGCCAACAGTTCCCGGTTCCCGATATCATAATTCTGCTCCACCGGGGACAGTTTCCTGGAAAAGAAAGCACATGGGTGAAGGCGCGGGGGATTCCCCTGCTGCTGAGATAGGACCGCCCAAACCCCTGTGGTGGAGGCGTCCACCTCGATGACAAACGGAAGATCTGGTGTGGGATGACACAGGATTGGGGCGTTGCAGAAGGCTTCTTTCAATGCCTTGAACATGTTGACGGCTTCTGGGGTCCAGGCTAGTGATCTTGGATTGTTCTTGAGCAGAGAGGTGAGCAGGGCACTAATGGAGCTGTATCGGTGAATGAACCGCCGGTAGAAATTAGCGAACCCCAGAAACTGTTGCAGACCTTTGACGGAGGAGGGCTGAGGCCATTCTTTGACTGCTTGAACTTTGTTCTGTTCCATGTGAACCCCTGACGAGTTGATGATATAACCCAGAAACCCTCACGCAGATGGAATTCGCATTTCTCAGGCTTCAGGAAGAGGTGATGGTCACGGAGTCGCTGCAGGATGATCTTGATGTGCTCACGATGTTCAGCGAGGCACCTCGAGTAAACCAAAATGTCATCAATATAAATAATGGCAAAACGATCAAGAACATCTCGGAAGATTTCGTTCATAAAACTTTGAAAAACTGATGGGGCATTGGCCAACCCGAAGGGCATAACCTGGTACTCGAAGTGCCCCGCTGGAGTCACGAAATCCGTCTTCCATTCATCCCCTTCCCGATGCGGATGAGATTGTAAGCGTTGCGGAGATCCAGCTTCGTGAACACTGAGGCCCCTCGTAACTGCTCTATAGCTGCTGGGATGAGTGGTAATGAGTATTTAAACTTGACGGTGGCCTGGTTGAGAGTGCGGTAATCAATACAAGGTCTCAGCCCTCCATCCTTCTTTCCCACAAAGAAGAAGCTTGATGCAGCAGGGGAGGTGGAAGGTCTGATGAATCCTTGCACCAGAGCTTCCTTGATGTAATCATCCATGGCTTGCTGTTCCGGCAGGGACAGGGAATAGATCCTTCCCTTGGGCAGATGTGATCCAGGTAGCAGCTCGATGGCACAGTCCCATGGCCGATGAGGAGGAAGCTTTGATGCCAATCGTTTGCTGAAAACGTCCTGGAACATCCCGTATTTGATGGAACTTGAGAGATCGCAGCAGGTTCTTTGCTCAGGGTAGAGAAGTTGGGCGTCGGATACCCCTCCGTAGCTCTGGAGTCTTGGATGACTGCAACCGAGCACTGCGTTGACTTCTCTTTCGCGCTTGGTTTCGTGGGATCTTTCCCCCCAACTCAGAATCTGACCGGAGTCCCAGCAGACGACTGGACGATTTTTCTGAAGCCAGGGGCGCCCCAGGACGAGGTCAATTGATGAGCCCTCCAGAACCCAGAACGGCAAACTCTCCAGCCGCAATGCACTCCAGCGCAGAGTGAGAGGGAATGAGTAGAATGATATCCGTCCCCGACCCAATGGTTTACCGAGAATGTTCTGGACGGCCAGGGAAGGGTTAATCCGTTGACGAGGTTCTTGCAACGGATCTAACAGGGACTGGGAAATGAAATTCCCCGCTGCGCCGGTAACAACAGGCAGATACAGGTAACAGAGCGAACGAAACAACAATACTGGGCAAAGAAAAGGCACAAACACACACGTTATAAAGAGTCCAGTGATTGAAGACAGGTGCGGGTGAAATCCATGGTGAATGGTGATAGGTGTGTAGTGCTATGGATTGTGGGTAATGCAGTTCAATAGTCCTGGGAATCTGATCGTGTATATGTGAAAGAGTCCGATGTTGACATGGGAGATGACACTGCCTGAAACAAACTTGAACAGTGTATTAAACCAAAATCCTGAGACTTCAGAGTTTTGTTCTTGTTTTCACTGCCCACTCTGCCACTGCCAAGAACGACCGTGCCACAAGGATGGTTAGGTGTTTCTGCTGCTCTCTTTTATTTCTGACTGTTCTTGTTCATCTTTTCTTCATTAATTAACAGCAGGTGTTCATCACTAATGGCATTGAGTCCACACTGAGCTTGGTTTCAATCCAATTTTCATTTTCTACCAAAATACTTAACTGTTTTCTTGCCTCTTATGAATTTAGTCTGTGCAGTCATTACACATTACAGCAAAATAAATATTTATTTTCTACAAAAAGCTAAAAAGGAATAATTAACTAAACTAAACTAAAAGGAATTGGAGCAAAAAGATTGCTCATCCCCCCTGTACTTGCCAATCATGTGTGCGATGTTGCCCATTGTTTTACATGGGTGTGTTCAGGGTTCATGTATCTTTTACTATAGAGTTATTTTCCATGTATTGTCTTTGCTCTCTAGTTCTCTCTAACTGCATGTGCTCTATATTTAAAAGGTTCATGGAGACTTTATTTTATTAGGAAGTTTAATGTGAAAAAAAAACCTATATGTGAAAATATATGAAATAAAAAAGAAATATATGTGAAAAGCAAAGTTAAATACACTTCCATTATCTCTCTCACACACACAATAACAAAGACACGTGTGCACACAAATGTGTGCATGTGATTGTGTGTGTATTATCAGTTTGAGCTCCTGTGAGGCTCCTCCTCCTTTACAGGTAACAGGTGAAAAGGTGAAACTATTACAGCAGGAGCCATTTTACAATCAGAAGAACATAAAACACATAAGGAGAGAAAAATACAGTAAGTATCACAAATCTCACATTATTTATTTAGTTGATTAAATTGTATAATGCTCTGAACTTAACATGCATCAGATTATTGATTCAATAACTTGAAGAAGAAATGTTTGTGTTATATTTAGAATCAGGAAGTGTTTATAAACGTAAAACACGTTTTACTGTACATAATACAAGCTACTGTAAACACTTATAACTGAAAATGGGTTTAATAACTTTAGTCCTGCATCAATTTATAACATGGAGAAACTGCTTAATAGTTTAGATTTTATACATTTCACCTCTGGTGATGTTCTTAATTGTGTATATGACAAATAAATCTTTTAAATCTTAAAAATAAAGTTAAAGGTACAGTTAACTCTTTTGAAAAATGAAATCAAGCCCCAAACAAACATTTTGTAATTATTTGAAAGATGTCTGTACTGTGTGTGTGTATGTATATAATAAACTGAAAATAAACTGTGTTTGAACATAGGAAAGCATTTCTTCGTACTATTGTTGCCTCTTTTGATATGTTGCTTCATTGTCTCCTAATTTGTAAGTGGCTTTGGATAAAAGCATCAGCTAAATGCCTAAATATAAACGTGAACGTAGTTCTGACTTTGTTAAAAGAGAAACAAACAAAGTGGATATGATCAATCCACTCTGTCCAATCAATCACATTGTCCAATGAATATTTTATATTAAATCATAATGCATTCAATGGGTTTTAGCAGGACTAGACAGAGCAGGGAGAGAACATTTACATTTACATTTAGGCATTTAGCTGACGCTTTTATCCAAAGCGACTTGCAAATATTAGGAGACAATGAAGCGACACATCAAAAGCGACAACAATAGTACTAAGAAGTGCTTTACTAAGTTTGCAATGTTTTGCAGTGCTAGATCAGTACCTGTAGAGGAAAGAAGAGAGGTTTTTTTAGTATTATGATGTCAGGTGTTCGTGGAAGAGGTGTGTTTTTAGTTGTTTCTTAAAGGAGGTGAGGGATGTGGCAGAACGGATTGCATTAGGGAGATTATTCCACAAGCCGGGGACAGAGAAGGAGAAAGAACGAGAGAGAGAGATTTAGTGCCCTTCTGTGAGGGTACCACCAGTCGACGTTCGTTCGTTGAGCGTAGGGATCTGGATGGGTTGTAGATGTGTAGAAGAGAGTTAAAGTATGAGGGTGCAGAGTGTGTGATGGTTTTAAATGTCAGCATTAATGATTTGAATTTAATGCGGGCAGCAACCGGTAGCCAATGCAGAGAGATGAAGAGAGGTGTGACATGTGCTCTTTTGGGTTCCTGGAAAACAAGTCTTGCTGCAGCGTTCTGTATCATCTGCAGTGGTTTGATTGTTCGTGCAGGAAGACCGGCCAGAAGAGCATTACAATAGTCCAGTCTGGAGATTACCAGGGCTTGAACTAGCAGTTGGGCGGCGTGCTCTGTGAGATATGGTCTGATCTTCCTGATGTTGTAAAGTGCATATCTACAAGACTACTTCTACTTCTACTTCTATCTACATTTTTCTGAGTATTTGGTAGATTTGGTAAAAAAAATACTGTGTTTGCACATAGTCCTGGCTGTGTTAAAAGGAGAACAAACAAAGTGAATAAGACTAATCCACACAGTATCATAACACTCTTCTAGCCAATCAGCAATAGGGTGCATTTAATTAATAATAATTATATAATTTAATATAATAATTTCTTTATTTTAAGGATAATGAGGTACATGTTTGTTTCAATTTTAAATATCAACAGCATTTCTCAGAAAATGTTTACTGCACCTTTAACATTTACTATAATGCATTCAGTTAGTGTTAGCAGGACTAGACAGCGTGAGGAGGAAAAAAAACATACAAACCCCTTTCAAGTAACACAACAGATCCATTAATAATCATACATAAAACACATAAAATAAAAAATTTTCATCATTTAACATGTTAATGTGTATTAGTGTGTCCATTTCACCAATCACTATTTGACTATTCACTTTAATAATTCATGATTAAATGGAATATATTGATGGAAAGATCTAAGACTCAAGAAAAAATTACATAACATATTTATTCATACATAGTCATAATAGCAAAAAAGAATATAGGTGTTATGGAGCCATGTCTGTCACCGTCAGCATCGGACTCATTCCCCACGTTCACCAGATCGGCTTCACCGGACTATTGACTACATTTCCCATCATGCAATGCACCTCACTCACCACCAGCCTGTAATCACCATCACCTGTCACCTGTAATCACTCTGTGTACAAATACCGGTCTGTTTTAGTTGTCATTTGTAGTGTTGTTGTTGTTACTGTTCCCTGTTGTTGATCGGCTGTAGGTTTCCAAGGAAGTTTATGTTTGTTTTAAATAAGTAGCCAGGCGGTGGTTTGGCCAGACCTGAATTCTACATTTAGCACAGTTATTAACAATAAAAACTATGGTGTTCTCTGTATTAGCCTTTTAAACTATATAAGTTACTTCTCAACGTGCATGCAGGATAGGCTATAGCCTACACTACATGAACAGTCCGCGACCTCCCCCTGCTATATAGCACAGTCCATGTAAATTGGAAAAAAATAGAAGGAAAATAAAATCGGTTAGATTTCAATTTATTCAAAAGATAATTTCTTAAGTCATAATTTGGCAAAAGGAAATTTGAAAAAAGGAGAGAAATGGCAAATATCCACTGATGAAGTATCCGGGGAAAAAGGAAAAATAGACGTTTGGTTTCAATATTTTATTTTTGCATTTGCACTATATGGTATATGAAAATTTAATTGTGAAGCGTTACATGGACCATGCAGGGTCACAAATGTTATTTTTATAAATACCTAAAATATAAAAGATTAAAAAAATGAAAATATCTAAAACTCTGAAAACTGTATGTGCAGTCACAGTTATCACGTTTAAAGACTAGTATTATGTTTGCAGACAGAAGATTATTTTGTGACATTGTGTGTTTATGATGAATCTCTCCAGAAAAATTAAAAGGTAAGACAATTTAAAGATTTTAATAAACGAATGTTGTCACATAACCATGATTGAAAAATGTTTTTTTGTGTGTTGCTTGGTGATTGGTATGCAAATAAAAGCATCTTATCTCGAGGGGATGCTATATTGCCTATGTTGTGTTCTTGCTAAAGCTTAAAGGTCTTGTAGCAGAAAAATTGACAGTTTTCATGTAACAAAATATAATAATTAATAATTATTTTTTTTGTTGAACATTTGTCTAGTTGTTGCACTGGGTAAATATTGTTTATCACTAATATACTAAATGTACTAAACTCTATTTAATGCTGTTTTAGTTTGTCTCATGGAGAATCTCCTGAGTCCAGTTGTGTGTCTATGAAGAGTGATGGATCAATGGGTAAACCAATTAACTTCAGTTCAGGAGACTGTGATGTAGATGTGAGGTGAGAACAGTCTGATGGTTTAGACGAGTAAATCACTTCATCAGTCATCAGACGAGTCTGTGCTGCTGATGTGCAGATATTCACCTGTTGACTCATTTTGTGCTCTACTTCACACTACTGACAGCAAATACTCACATTCATACATGTGTTTACTGTTGTGTATTACATACTTTCATTTCCTTATATTTAATGTATTGTTCAATTACAGTTACACAACTGATGGATCAACGTCCTTCAAAGGAAAGCACTTGGATTCAGTTTTCCAAGTAAGATTATCATTGTTTATTAAAAAAACTGTCAGTGTGTATTAAGTGCTCGGTATATGTTTTTACACTTAAGTTTTTAATTGTGATTTTGAGGTAATAATTTTCTTTTATTTGTAAATATCATGAAATATATCAAGTGTGACCACTTGTGAGGACATTTTACTGGTCCTCATAAATCAGTCAAATTATGTTTTTCTTTAAGTATAACATCATGCACATATTTGTGTGTGGGTTTAGAGCAGGGGTGGGGAACCGTTTTTCTATCAAGGGCCATTTACATTTTTGCAACATCCTTTAAGGGCCATCCTAAATTATTAAACACATATATCACTAACCTCTCTAATGCGATGGTTGGAACTGCTTCTCTTTGGCGAGGCTTCTGATGTCAGATGGCAGTGATGACGAGTCTATTCGCAGCTGGTTTTCCAAGTTTGAGTCAGTCAGTCTTGAGCGGAATCGAGTCTTTGCAAGAGTCAGTTTTGAAAAGAACTGCTCACAGCAGTAGGTTGTCCCAAACAAAGATGCAAACTTCAGTGCATGTCTCCTCAGAATGGGAAAATCCTCAGAACTTACATACAGTTTATAGAACTCAAGCAGTGGGAGGTTGTTGTACTTTGCTTTGAGCTCATCATTGCTTTGCAGCTCAATTATTTCGTGTTGTAGGTTGTCAGGTACTTCAGATGGCTCCATATTAAACGGTGCAGCAAATATCTTCAGTTCATTTTGTTTACCTTTCATGTCCTGAAACCTCTCGCCAAATGCCTGAAGCAGCACACTCACCAGCATACTCAGTTGTCATAGCAGGCTTTTGTTCTTGTAGAGTAGGAAAATGCACAATGTTACTCTTTTCCAGTTGCGATTGCCACAGCTTTAATTTTGCCTCAAATGATTTCACATGTAAAAGCAGAGAGCTGAGAAGGACCTTGGAGCTTGACGTTCAGCTCTGACAGGTGCTTTGTTATATCCACCATAAAGGCCAAATCACACAGCCACTTGTCATCACTGAGTTCCACAACAGGTTTTCCCTTAATCTCCATGAATTGTTTTACTTCTTCCCTCAATTTGTTAAACCGTTCAAACATATCTGCGCAACTCAGCCATCGCACCTCACAATGGTAAACCAGATCTCCGTACTCTGACTCAAGATCACTCAGTAACTCTTTGAACTGCCGGCTGTTTAGCCCTCTGCTTTTGATGAAATTTATGGTGGAAACGACAATTGTCATTACACTGTGGAGCTTCAGGGAATGTGCACACAGACTCTCTTGATGTATGATACAGTGGCATACAACTAAATCACCTGGATCAAGACTAAGATGACTCATTTCTTTTTTTATCAATACAGTTAGTCCCTTTTGCTGGCCAAGCATGGCTGGAGCTCCATCTGTGGCAAGGCCACTTAACTTTTCAATTGGTAATTCAAATTTGTTCATTGCCAAAACAACTTGCTCAAACAAATCCTCACCTTTGGTAGTGCCATGCATGGCTTGCAAAGACAGCAATTCCTCGGTCGTTTCAAACTCAGCAGTAATTCCACGCACAAAAATGGCTTCACGAGTTCGCCTTTACAGATAATAAGCAAGCGAAATGTTATGCGTATTTGGCATGCTGTCCCCTGTCTGGGGAGGGCTCCGAGCTCGGTGCTTGCCCGAACCCAGAGTGCTGCCCCCCTAAAGGAAGGTAACGTTGAGGCATGGGGTGGAGGAGGGATGCCGAAATGCTAGAGAGAATGAAGGTAAGGCTGCTTGATTATTTTATAGAGGTTCTCTCTTGCGCTGATAGGGCAGACGGTGCGATTACTAATGATGAATTGGCCGGTTCTGCGTGCACTCCTCCCAAAATTAGTTAATAAAACTTCACTAGTTGGGCAGTATTTGTTATGTCTGTTGTTTTATCGCAGGCCAGAGAGAAAAACTGGAATTTTTTTGCTGTGTCATTCAGTGTTGTTTCAATGTCTTGCGCAATATCAGTAATTCGTTCGACCGTTCTTCGAGATAAACCGACACTTTGGAAGAGTTTAACTTTGTCTGGCGCTAGCAGCTCCGCAGCGGCAACAAGGCACTCTTTCACGAACTCTCCTTCTGAATGAGGTTTCAGTTTCTTAGTTCAGTTTCAGCTATTAGCTCGCTCACCACAAAACTTGTATGAGTAACATTATCTCTGTCAGAATGTGGTCTTGTGAAAACTGCTTGTTGGGCATCCAAACTCTGGCGTTAACTTTATCCAAGCGCATTAGTCCTTGCAAATCATTCAGTTTAGCATGCTTCGAGCTGTAATGACGCTTGAGATTGGCCTTTTTCATCACTGCAAGCACATCCCCACAAACTAGGCAGACTGGTTTGCCTTTGACTTCAACAAAAAAATAATTTTTTGTCCATTTCTCTTGAAAAGCGCGACATTCTGCATCTACTTTTCTTTTCTTGCCTGTAGCCATGATGCTTATTAGTGATGACAACCACGAACGTTACGTGCGTTGAGCATTACGAATGTTGCGCTGCATTCACGCTGACTGTGATCCGGACAGGCAAACGTATTTTATATTGTTATATGTTATCTATAATATTATATTTCTATTTTCATTATATTTTTGTAATTTTTTAATCACAGGAAAAATAATTTTTTCTGAGGGAGGAGGGGGGATTTCTGAATTGACTCGTGGGCCGGATCAAACTGTCTCGCGGGCCGCATACGGCCCAGAGGCCGGACGTTCCCCACCCCTGGTTTAGAGGATAGAAAATATCAGTAGCCTGATATAAAATCAATGGAAGTCTATAATGTGTGTGCGCGTGTGTGTGTGTGCACCCTTCTGTGAATTCTGTGGAACATTTTGTATAAGAATTTTTTTCTGCAAACTGAATAAGTAAATAAAACCCTCTGTGTTTGAATAATGATTTCAGGAGCTTGAGGATAAAATCATCTCTCTGATGAAGAAAGAGCTGAAGATCTTTAAGACACTACTGAGTCCAGATTCCCCATCATACTGTGAGAGAGAGGAGGAGGATGATGAAGATCAGATCAGAGTCAGAGAGGATCTTCTGAAGATCACACTGCATGTCCTGAAGAAAATTAAGCAGACAGGCCTCGCCAACAAACTACAGACCAGTAAGAGATTCATTAATTTACTCTGTGGATTATCTTCTTTTACATTTATTGTAATTTCACAAATTGATGTCCATTTCTCTTTATGTGCACAATTAGGACTTGCCCCTTTGTACATGAAGAAACACAAATCCAGACTGAAAGATAAGTTTCAGAGAGTGAATGAAGGAATATCAAGTCAAGGAAGCTCAAGACTTGTGAATGAGATCTACACAGAGCTGTACATCACAGAGGGAGGAAGTGGAGAGATGAATAATGAACATGAGGTGAGACAGATTGAGACAGCATCCAGAAGACCAGAGACACAAGAAACACCAATCAAATGCAATGACATCTTTAAAGTCTTACCTGGACAAGACAAAGTAATCAGTAGTGTGTTGACTAAAGGAGTTGCTGGAATTGGAAAAACAGTCTCTGTGCAGAAGTTCATTCTGGACTGGACTGAAGGAAAAGCAAATCAGGATGTTCACTTCATATTTCCACTTCCTTTCAGAGAACTGAATCTGATGAAGCAGAAAAATATCAGTCTGGTGGATCTTCTTCATCAGTTCTTCACAGATACAAAAGAACTGAGATCAACAGACTTTGATTACTATAAAGTTTTGTTTATCTTTGATGGTCTGGATGAGTGTCGACTTCCTCTAGATTTCTCAAACAATCCGAGTTTGTTTGATGTAAGTGAATCAGTCTCAGTGGATGTGCTGCTGACCAACATCATCAAGAGAAATCTGCTTCCTTCTGCTCTGATCTGGATCACCTCTCGACCAGCAGCAGCCAATCAGATTCCTCCTGAGTGTGTTGATCAGCTGACAGATGTACGAGGCTTCAATGACCCTCAGAAGGACGAGTATTTCAGGAAGAGAATAAATGATCCGAGTCTGGCCAACACAATCATCACACACATCAAATCATCAAGAAGTCTGTACATCATGTGTCACATCCCAGTCTTCTGCTGGATTTCAGTCACTGTTCTAGAGACAATGTTGAGTGAATCAAAGAGAGCAGAGATCCCCAAGACTCTCACTCAAATGTTCACACACTTCCTGATCTTTCAGACCAAACTGAAGAGCCAGAAGTATGATGGGAAATGTGAGGTAGATCTTCCGCAGGCTAGAAAGAGTCTTCTGTCACTGGGAAAACTGGCTTTTCAACAGCTGGAGAAAGGGAACCTGATCTTCTATGAGGAGGACCTGAGACAGTGTGACATTGATGTCAGAGACGCGTCAGTGTACTCAGGAGTTTGTACTCAGATCTTCAGAGAGGAGTTTGGACTTTATCTAGGGAAGGTCTTCAGCTTTGTGCATCTGAGCGTTCAGGAGTTTCTTGCTGCTGTATTTGTGTTGCTTTCATTTTCTCAACAAACATCAGGACTCTTCATCAGGTTCAGATCAAATATGAGTGATTTACTGAAGAGTGAAGTGGACAAGGCCTTACAGAGTGAGAACGGACATCTGGATCTTTATCTCAGATTTCTTCTGGGTCTCTCACTGAAGTCCAATCAGACAATCTTACGAGACCTGATGACAGAGACAGAAAGAAGCTCTGATAGCAAACAGGAAATAGTTGAGTACATTAAGATGAAGATCAGAGAGAATCTCTCTCCAGAGAAATCCATCAATCTGTTTCACTGTCTGAATGAACTGAATGATCATTCTCTAGTGCAGGAAGTCCAAACATACCTGAACAGAAGAGATAAATCTAGTCTGTCTGGAGTCAGTCTGTATTCTGTTCAGTGGTCAGCTCTGGCGTTTGTGTTACTGAACTCAGAAGAGACGCTGGATGAGTTTATACTGAAGAAATATGATCGATCAGATGAATGTCTTCTGAGACTGCTGCCAGTGATCACATCATCCAGAAAAGCTGAGTGAGTCATTTAACTGCTGTTTAATCTTCTCAACACTAAATACAGATAAAGATGAATTCAGGAGCACTAGTGTTTCTGTGTGAATGAATGATGTTGAAAGCTGTGAGCTCAATGCAGTGGGGCTGTTGACTGATGAGAAGATGCTCTGACGTCTGTTCACAGGTTTAGATTGACTGGTGTGATCTAGAGGATCAGAGATAGTCATCAAACATAGTCAATGCAATATTACAGCAGAGTACTGACCGTGTTAAAGTCACTTCTATTCATTTATGATGTTTTTCATCTTTGAGTATTTTAACACACTGTTATCTTGTTATTTCTCTCTCAGTCTGAGTGGCTGTAATCTGACAGAGAAAAGTTGTTCATCACTGGCGTCAGTTCTCAGATCAAACTCCTTAAGTCTGACAGAACTGAATCTGAGTGACAATAAACTGCAGGATTCAGGAGTGAAGCTGCTTTTTGATGGACTGAAGAATCCAAACTGTAAACTGAAGATATTACAGTAAGAAAACATTGTATCATGTAAATTCAGTGGAGGTCACACTAAAGACACCATGACATCATCTGTTATACATGTAAATACATTGGGAAAAAATACAGACACACAGCCTAAATAATGATTGTACAGTATTAAATTCATGCTTCAATCTTTTCACTCTTTACTTTTCATTTGTGTATTAGGGGTGTGAATTGGCACTGGTTTCACGATTCAATTCGATTACGATTATCATGTCAACGATTCGATTCAATTCGATTTCACGATGCATCACGATGCATTCTTTGCAACCTCGGTTTTCAATAATCCTGCACATGGCTACATTTTCATCAGTAAATAGTCTACAAGCAGTCAGATATATGAACTCCCTTTTTATTTTATCTGCTTCAAATAAAACTTAAGTCTGAACAGAGTAAATACACTAGTAAATGAACACTAGTAGTAAGTGAACACTAGTAAATAAATACTAAAGGCACATGAAACTGTCAAGTACTGAATGCATTTAAAGTGCAGTGTACTACTTCAAAAAGTATTTAAATGTTAACAAATGTATAAAAATTAAGTTAATTTATAACCCAAAATAAATAGTACAGTCTTCAAAACAAAAACTTTCTGCACAGCTCTAATATACAACATAAAATAAAATAAATATAAAATAACAGCACTGGGCACTTCCTGAATGTAGCAAACATTAAACTAAATTTACGTCTGCACACAACAGACAACAGAGCATTTAGAACTAATAAATACTAGTAAACACAGCAGTTGTTACCGTGCATCAGACGAGGCAGAACACGAGAAGATTAGTTTCAAATCTTTTACTGAACTTCATCAGTGGGAATACAGATATAGAAACAGACCTCACTTCAGAGGAGGAGAACAGGCAGATAACAGCATGCACGGCTGACTTTAACAAAACACATCCAGAATCCAACACGTACAAAATAACAACAGGAAACAACAATACCGGACAACAAACTGAACAAAAGACAAGGTTTAAATAACACAAGCAATGAGTCCATGATGAGGTGATTCAGGTGCAGGTGATTACCAGATTACGGATAGTGAACAGGTGGTGAGGTGCAGAGGATTGTGGGAAACTGAGTCCAGAGGGAGGTGCTGAGTGGAAAACGAAGTTCAAACAAGAGGTGCAAGGTGACATCGTGACAGCAGTGCTCTAACATACAAAATAAAAGCAAATAACAAATATAAAATAACAGCTCTGGGCACAGGGTACTTCCTGAATATGCCAACATGAGTCATCACAAACATGAGTCACTGCTCAGCATTTGGGAATTTGTAGGTTTTTCTGTAAGAAAACTAATTGATCCACATGCTCTGGTTTAAGAGTGCTTCTTTTAGCAGTGACCACATCTCCTGCCGTGGAGAAAACACGTTCTGCAGACACGCTTGTGCCTGGGATACACAAGTATCGCTTTGAGAGCCGAGAGAGGAGGGGAAATGTTACCTCATGGGTATGCCACCAGCTCATAGGGTCTTCAGTCAGATGCAAAGATGGGGCTTTACAGTATTTCTCCATTTCCTCTTCAGCCCTGGCATAGGGTGTTTTGGGTTGTACTGTACCTTCAATGTCAATGAAAGACTGTCCCAGCAAACTCCCTAGCAGCCATTTTGATGAGGCCTTTCGTTTGGGAGAAGAGGGTTTGTCCTCCATGGGTGTTTCTGTTCTTTTTGTCCCAGGCACTTCATCCACATTTGTCCTCATAACTGTACACTGAATCTGTGTTTGAACAGAAAATAGCATTAAACTAGCAGACTGTTTACAAAAATTCACCTATGTATGTAGCCACCAATAATATTATTAAAATGTATTCATTTTTTACAAGAAAAATAATGGAATTACCTCCAACGATGCAGCCTCCTCAGTCACTTCTCTGTATATCTCCAGTCTCTGCTCCATGAGAAAAGGCATTCCCTTAAACCGAGGATCCAGGGCAGAGGCTGTATAAAGGATCTTCTTCTCTGCCTCACTACTGTACCTCCTCAGGAGATCTGTTTTGATTGCATTCTTTATCTCGTGGATCATGGGTGAGTCTTCGATGGTGTCTGGTATATTCTGGAGTTGTGCAATTAGAGGAGCAATGAAAGACACTGTTGGATTGTGCTCTTATGACATTAGTGTTGTTGCATCTTTCATTGGCTTTAATGCCCTCACAGCATCTTCTGCATTCGTCACATCTGTTTCAGTGAGAGTGCACAGGCCTGACTCTCCTCTTCTGACCTCTGGAGACAGCAAGGTGGCATAAATTGCAGGTTGTTGTTCCAAGAACCTCTCGAACATGTCGTAGGCGCTGTTCCACCTTGTTGAAATGTCAGTTATCAGCTTATGGTTATTCAGGCCTAGACACTGTTGTTTCACTTTCAGACAGTTGCTCGCTGTGGCGCTGCGATGGAAAAATGTTGATATTCGTCTGATTCTGCCCGGAAGCCTGGAGAGCGTTGCCACTTTAAGCGCCCGCTGGGATGCGAGATTCAGCGTATGCGCGAAGCATTTTACATGAGGGAATTTTCCGACTTGAGCAGCAACGTTCATGTTCGACGCATTGTCTGTCACAAGCACTACATCTTTATCTGATAGCTGCCATTCCTCCACGACATGAGACAATATCTCTGCCAGATGAGCACCCGTGTGAGACTCATAAACGGCTCTCGTTTGCAGCACATGTGACAAAATCTGCCAGTCCTCGCTAACATAATGTGCCGTTATTGTTACATAAGACTCTGTGCTCACCGAAGTCCAAGAATCACACGTTATTGCTACTCGATTAGCTTGGGTCATTGACGCCATTACCTGGGCTTTGGTTTCATAGTAGAGTTCAGGTATTACCTTTTCCGTAAAGTGGCTGCGTGCTGGAAGTTTATATCGTAGCGTCTTTAACATGTGACGAAACCCGGGGTTTTCCACGACAGAATAAGGCCGTAGATCCTTCGCTATGAAAGCTGCCACAGATCTGGTTATTTTGAGTTGATATTGTTTGAACTATTGTTGGCTGAGCTGGGTCAGCCTTGGGACCAGCAGCCGTCAGTATCTCAGGGTGAAAACGTCTAACATGATTTCTTAAGTTAGTCGTATTCCCAACATTTTTTATTTCTGCGTGACAGGTTTTACACACCGCATGTGTCTTGTCCAGCTCGTCGTGCCTACCAATTCGTTCATAAAAACCAAAATGTGCCCAGATCTCAGATTTAATTTTAATATTCTCGTCTGCGTTTCGCCTCCTTCCGCCATTTTAAACTCGCATGACTGACACGCGTATATGCGAATAACGTCATAGGCTATAATCGATTAAGGTCTATTACTGCATCGATGCAGAATCGTCCACGTCCGCATCGCGATGCATCGATGCAACGATTAATTTCAACACCCCTATTGTGTATACTGGTGATCACAATATCACACACATGTAAATATAATTCATGTCTTTAGCTGCTGTAAGTGTGAGGAGTTTTTCTCTCTCTGTAGGTTGAATAAATGCAGTATTGGAGCTGAAGGTTTTGTTGCTCTGACTTCAGCTTTGAGATTAAACCCGTCACACCTGAAACAACTGGATCTGAGATATAATAAACCAGGAGATTCAGGAGTGAAGCTGCTCTCTGATCTACTGAAGGATCCAAACTGTAAACTAGAGACACTACTGTGAGTATCATCATACTGTTAGATAGTTACAGTAATTAGAAATTATTGCATATTAAGTAAAACCTTTTATCATTTAATTTTTATTAAGTGTTCATGTTTAGAGAATTCTAAAACACACGTAAAACTAAACCTATATATTTTTTTCTCACCTCAGTGCTTGTTAAAAAAGATTTTAGATTTAACATCATATATTTTAACTGTAAATAATTACAATTATTAGTCAAAATTACAATTATACTTCATGTCTTTATCTGCTGTAAGTGTGAGGATTTTTTCTCTCTCTGTAGGTTGAATAACTGCAGTATTGGAGATGAAGGTTTTGTTGCTCTGACTTCAGCTCTGAGATTAAACCTGTCACACCTGAAACAACTAGATCTGAGCTGTAATATTCCAGGATATTCAGGAGTGAAACTGCTCTCTGATCTACTGAAGGATCCAAACTGTAAACTAAAGACACTACAGTGAGTTATGTTTTTATTTCATTATTATTATTCATATTCATTCCCCCCAAGGCGCGACCTCACTGTAGATGGACCAACAGAGGAGGGAGGGTGGGGATCGTGGAGGTGGATGATGGGATGAAGAGGGCAGAGACAAAATCCATCAGGCCAGGGTGGAGTGGAAGGTGGGTGAAGCCAGGAGCAGGTGGACAGCACCCAGAGCCCAGCCAGGACAGCAGACCATGGAGGAGTCGACGGAGGGAGGAGCCATGGTGGAGGAAGGGTCGATAACACTAAGAGGACAAATAGATAGAAGATGAGGATGAGGGAGAAAATCGACAACACCATGGAACTGACCGACCGAGACTGAGCCGGTGAAGGAGGAACCCAGGGTGAAGGCGGCAAGTCGAAGAGCCATGGTGATGCAGAGGTACCAGAGGGCCACGGCGGAGCTGATGTCTCAGGCGACAAAGACAGAGATGGGGATCTGGAAGACTGTGGTGAAGACGGTGAGACAGATGATGAAGGTAGAGCCAGAGGGAAGAAGGAGCCTGACAGAGCCAGAGGGACGACGCGCCGAGACGACGTCCGAGAAGCAGAGTCCAGTGGCAACGGATGGTTGATGCCTGACCAAGCCTGAGGGACGAGGGAGCCCAATGGAGCCAGTGGGATGACAGGCCACGGTGGAGGCGAGGGAGCTAGGAGCCGAGGCGGAGCTGATGGGTCGGAGGATCGAGGTGGAGTCCAGGCCTCAGAGGCTAAAGGCAGAGACATGGGAGACGCACGCCATGGAGGAGCTGGGACCTGGAAGGCCCGAGGTGAGCCCGAACGCCCAGATGGCATAGCATGAGGCGAGCTGAGGGACTGAGAGGGACCAGGGAAGACAGGGCAGAAGGCCAGGCTGAAGATAGAGGAGTCGGGAGAGGGAGGCTGGGTGGGAACTTGGGGTCTGGAAACGCAGGGGCGGAGTCTGGAAACTCAGGGGCGGCCATCTTGACCACGGCAGGATACTCAGGGACGGCCATCTTGGCCGCGACGGGGAACTCAGGAGCGGCCATCCTGGCTGCGACGGGGAACTCAGGAGCGGCCATCTTGGCCGCAACGGGGAACTCAGGAACTCTCAGGAATCTAGGAGCGGCCTCTCCCCCAGGCCCTCAGCCTCCACCAATACTCCGTCGCAGCAGGCTCTGGCTCTCCGTCTGTTGTGGGTCGGTGGAATGATGATGATGGGCTGGGCTCTGGGTTGGAAGTGGGGCTGACGGTACTCTTTGGCTGGCGGTGGAAGAGGCTGCCTCCACAACTCACCAGCACCCACTTCGCATAGGCACATCAAGTCTCTCGAGGGCCCCGCCCAGACAGCTTAGCCTTTGTAGCTGCATTTAGACTAGAATAGTAAAAGCTACACAGGCCAGTTATTCTGGGTAGTCCGTTAGAGCAACCAGGACTAGGAAGCACATGGTGTGGTCCTCGAGGGTTTTATCCCCCTGCTCCAGGCAGAGGAGAAGATGCTCAGGGGTGGCCATGGTGAGGGTTCGATGTGTGGTCAGATCTTCTGTTACGGGGGTGAGATAGGAAGGAGATGATGAAGACAATGATTAACTTAAACTAGGGATGTAACGATTACCGGTTTAATGATAAACCACGATCAAATGTCCTGATGGTTAGTATTATCGTTTAAAATTTAATTATCATTAAAACCGTGTTTGATTATCGTGATTTTAAAAACTTGCAGTAAATCCTTTCCAGCCAGCAGCACGCATTGTTGTTTTTTGCATGTGACATAGACACTTGAACAAGCATTTAAAAGGCAGACTGCTATTTGTTGTTTGTTGATTTTCAAATATAAAACTTATTGAAATGTTTTCAGTGTGTGTATCAGTTCTTTTTGAACATTTTCATCTCATTTTAACAAAACCCTGATAATATTGATAACCGTGATAACTTTGGTCACTATAATCGTGATATGAAATTTTCATACCGTTACATCCCTAACTTAAACAAAACTTTACTTAAACAAAACACAGGTTTAAACAACAACAGAGTGAATATAAGCAACAATGTGACAATGAACAACAGTGGCAAATGGTGACGATGGCAAATAGGTGACAACAATGGCAAATAGGTGACAACAATGGCAAATGGTGACAATTACAGCAAGAAGATAACACAGAGATAAAGATAAAGGATAAGGGAGAAGAAGGTCAGAGGGCTCTAGAATGAAGGGATATCAATAAACGAGATCTGACGCTGAGTGTGTAAAGACATGGTGGTTTTAAAGAGTCCGGGTAATGATGAACAGGTGATGGTGATCAAAACATGGCGGAGGTGTGGTGCAATGCATGATGGGTAATGTAGTCCAAGGGGAAGGTGAAGGGATGAGCCGTGACAAGTAGGTGTTGCACTGCTGATTTCTACAGTAAAATATACAGTTATTGATTATCAAGGAAACAAGTAAGAGATACTGTACATCCTGCCAGTTGTTATTGCATATAAACTCAGACAGGGTGATCAGGAGTTCAATCACCCTGAAGAGGTTTATTTTGCTATAATAACTGTCTATAATAACATTATCCTGCTTATCACACACTTACTTATCACTTGAGTAAATGACTGGACATAAAATAATGATTTGAAATATTTCATTAGCTGAGTGTTAACAAATTAAACCGGCACAAGAACACAGACAGTGGAGTGATAAATTAAATGTATGAACAGTAAGTACTGGTCAAGTCAAAACTCAATCAAAATGCAGATTTATTATTTTTTAAGATAATAAACATCTTACAGTTTCAGCAAGACATTTGTGAGGTTACATTATAAATAATATGATTAGATGAAAAGTATATGAATTATCTTATAAGTTAATATGAAAAGATATGAATTATCTGAGTGTTACTAAATGTGTATTTTAACACACTGTTATCTTGTTATTTCTCTCTCAGTCTGAGTGGCTGTAATCTGACAAAGAAAAGTTGTTCATCACTGGCGTCAGTTCTCAGATCAAACTCCTCAAGTCTGACAGAACTGAATCTGAGTGTCAATAATCTGCAGGATTCAGGAGTGAAGCTGCTCTCTGATGGACTGAAGAATCCAAACTGTAAACTGAAGATATTACAGTAAGAAAATCCTAAAAGATTAAACGTGTTTGTATTAATATGTGTGTTCAATGAAGCTCTTTCAACAGAAGCATCTTTATATAATGTTAGTCATAGTGAACACATCTGATGTTAATTGAGTTATCATGATACTGTGATCATTCTTACTAATCAACTTTTGTTAAGAATATACGAAGATTCTTAATATACTTAATGTATACTACTATACAAATATTATTAATAATATTAAATGATATAATATTATAAGATATTAACTTAAAATAATTTTACATATTGATCATAATTGTTATGATCCCGGTCTGTGTTTCCCCTGTTCCTGTCCTGTCTCTGCTCCCCCTTCTGGACATTAGAACTATTTCACTACATTTCCCATAGTCCCTTGCCTGTTCAACCATCGCTCATTACCCACACCTGTGTCTTGTCAACCCTGCTTGTTATCTTGTGTATATCAAGCCCCTGTGTTCACTGTGTCCCCTGTGTCTTTGTTTGCGTGTGGATGCGGTTGTTGGATGCGGTTGTTGGATGCGGTTGTTGGATGCGGTTGTTGGATGCGGTTGTTGGATGCGGTTGTTGGATGCGGTTGTTGGATGCGGTTGTTGGATGCGGTTGTTGGATGCGGTTGTTGGATGCGGTTGTTGGATGCAGCCTGTTTCGGTTCCTGGATTTATTATTAAATTACTTGAACTGAGTTTGGATATCCGCCACATCACTGAACGGGAGCAGAGGAAACACGTCTCATGTCTTTATCTGTTGTAACTGTGAAGAGTTTTTCTCTCTCTGTAGGTTGTGTCACTGCAGTATTGGAGATGAAGGTTTTGTTGCTCTGACTTCAGCTCTGAGATTAAACCCGTCACACCTGAAACAACTGGATCTGAGATATAATAATCCAGGAGATTCAGGACTGAAGCTGCTCTCTGATCTACTGAAGAATCCAAACTGTAAACTAGAGACACTACTGTGAGTTATTTATGTACTATTTATTTATTAATTTTGTTTTTAAATTTACTATCATTATTAAATATGAGGGAGAGTCGTGTATTTCTTTACACTTCTGGTGTTGATGTATTGCTGTATTTTGTACTGATCTGTGTCTTTAATGTTTTACAGTATTTAGCTTGAACTGTAACAAACACTACAAATGACAAACTAAACAACTGTCTTCAGTCATAAACTACATGAACTGTTTTACTGGACAAACAGCAGCAGTGACGCAACAGAGATCAACATGAAGGACGTCTGTTAAACACACAAACATGTAAAAATATCTGCACTGGTAATAAAGCAGAAAAGTGGAGTTGAATGTTGTGAGTTTGTGTTGTGACACTCATATGATGTTAGTTGATTCAGTGTTTCTGTTCAAACTCTTCTGAAATCTGCTGATAGTCCATAACTATGATTTATAACCCTTGATTTATGACCCCTGATTGACATGTGTCAGTGGTACTTTGTTTCTTGTTTTTGGACTGTTGATTTATGATCCTCTATATTAATTCTTGTCAGTCAAGTATATTGGTAATTGTTTGACCCTTGGTTTTTGACTGTTGATTTATGGGGCTCATGAATGATGTGTGTCAGGTAAGTCTTGTGGTCTCGTGTATGACTGTTGATCATGGCTCTCCTTGCCAATATTGTAGTAACATATCCTACTGTGCTGATGTTTAGACAGACCAAAGAGATTACATTTGTCTTTTTGGTAGGATTTTATGACTTTGATCACATCATACACTATTAAAAAAATTTATTTTGATGTTTTTTTTCTGGTTTATTTTACTGACTTTTTCCTGTTTTTTTTTTTTTTTAAATGCAGAAATTTTTAATATTACAAAAATAGATTGTAAATTTACATGTAAAATGTCAAATAACGTAAAAAACCCGTAACTGTGAAAATATGGAATTTCCTTTTTTTTTTTAATAAAATGTATCCTTTTTTACATGAAAGTACTGTTAAAATACACAGGTCACTGTATCATAACTTAATATACCAAATGTTCTTTTTTTTATTTAATACAACACTTACAGATCTTGTACAGGTATAACCAAGAAAATAAGAAGTACATGATAAAATGAGACATTCTAAAAGTGTTCATTTAAAGCGTGTGTATATCTTTAAACGTATAATAAGTGTTTGCACTTAATATCTTGTCACTGACTGATGTACTCATGTTGTTCCAAAATAGTCCAGTGGTTTCTTTGTGAATTTCTTCTTCTTATTATATCTTGTAATATTACGATACATTGATAAATAATCGGCCATCCACCATCCATCCATCCATTTTCCTCCGCTTATCCGGGACCGGGTGGCGGGGGCAGCAGTCTAAGCAGGGATGCCCAGACTTCCCTCTCCCCAGACACTTCCTCCAACTCCTCCGGGGGAACCCCGAGGCGTTCCCAGGCCAGCCGAGAGACATAGTCCCTCCAGCGTGTTCTGGGTCTTCCCCGGGGCCTCCTCCCGGTGGGACATGCCCGGAACACCTCCCTTGGGAGGTGTCCAGGAGGCATCCGAAACAGATGCCCAAGCCACCTCAGCTGGCCTCTCTCGATGTGGAGGAGCAGCGGATCTACTCCGAGCTCCCCCCGAGTGACCGAGCTCCTCACCCTATCTCTAAGGGAGCGCCCAACCACCCGGCGGAGGAAACTCATTTCGGCCGCTTGTATCCTGGATCTCACCCTTTCGGTCATGACCCAAAGCTCATGACCATAGGTGAAGTAGGAGGAACGAGATCGACCGGTAAATCGAGAGCTTAGCCTTGTGGCTCAGCTCCTTCTTCACCACGACAGACCGGGTACATCGACCGCATTACTGCAGAAGCTGCACCGATCCGTCTGTCGATCTCTCACTCCATCCTTCCCTCACTGTGAACAAGACCCCAAGATACTTAAACTCCTCCACCTGTGGCAGGAGCTCCCCACCGACCTGGAGGGACAAGCCACCTTTTCCGGCTGAGGACCATGGCCTCAGATTTGGAGGTGCTGATTCTCATCCCAGCCGCTTCACACTCAGCTGCAAACCGCCCCAGTGCCCGCTGTAGGTCATGGCCTGATGAAGCCAACAGGACAACATCAGCCGCAAAAGCAGAGATGAGATCCTGTGGTCACCAAACCGACCCCTCCGTCCCTGGCTGCGCCTAGAAATCCTGTCCATGAAGATAGTGAACAGGACCGGTGACAAAGGGCAGCCCTGCCGGAGTCCAACACGCACTGGGAACGAGTCTGACTTACTGCTGGCAATGCGAACCATGCTCCTGCTCTGGTCATACAGGGACCGGACAGCCCCTAGCAAAGGGCCTCGGACCCCATATTCCCAGAGCACCCCCCACAGAACACCGCGAGGGACACGGTCGAATGCCTTCTCCAGATCCACAAAACACATGTGGACTGGTTGAGCAAACTCCCATGAACCCTCCAGTATCCTAAAGAGGGTATAGAGCTGGTCCAGTGTTCCACCGACCAGGACGAAAAGCCGCATTGTTCCTCCTGTATCCGAGGTTCAACTATCGGACGAATTCTCCTCTCCAGTACCCTGGCATAGACTTTCCGGGAGGCTGAGGAGTGTGATCCCCCTATAGTTGGAACACACCCTCCGGTCCCCCTTCTTATAGAGGGGGACCACCACCCCGGTCTGCCAGTCCAGAGGCACTGTCCCCCACCTCCACGCGATGTTGTAGAGACGTGTCAGCCAAGACAGCCCCACTTCATCCAGAGACTTGAGGTACTCAGGGCGGATCTCGTCCACCCCAGAGCCTTGCCACCGGGGAGCTTCTCAACTACCTCGGCGACTTCAGCCCGGGTGATGTCCGAGCCCATCCCTCCTCCCCAGCCTCTGCCTCCTCAGTGGAGGGCGGTTGGCAGGGTTGAGGAGATCCTCGGTATTCCTTCCACCGCCCGACAATATCCCCAGTTGAGGTCAGCAGAGCCCCACCTCCACTATATACAGTGTTGGTAGGGCACCGCTTTCCCTCGGGGCGCCCGGACAGTTTGCCAGAACCTCTTCGAGGCCGACCGATAATCCTTCTCCAAGTCCTCACCAACTCTTCCCAGGCCCGAAGCTTTTGCCTCCACAACCACCCGTGCCGCAGTCCGCTTGGCCTGTCGGTACCCATCAGCTGCCTTAGGAGTCCCACAAGCCAACCAAGCTCGATAGTACTCCTTCTTCAGCTTGACAGCATCCCTTACTTCTGGTGTCCACCACCGGGTTCGGGGGTTGCCGCCACGACAGGCACCAGAGACCTTACGGCCACAACTCCGAACGGCCGCTTTGACAATGGAGGCGGAGAACATAGTCCACTCGGACTCAATGTCCCCAACCTCCCTCGGGATCTGTTCAAAGCTCTGCCGGAGGTGGGAGTTGAAGACCCCTCTGACAGGGGGCTCTGCCAAACGTTCCCAACAGACCCTCACAGAACGTTTGGGCCTGCCGAGTCTGTCCAGCTTCCTCCCCGGCCAGCGGATCCAACTCACCACCAGGTAGTGATCAGTTGACAGCTCCGCCCCTCTCTTCACCCGAGTGTCCAAGACAACCACAAACAACCACAAAGTCGATCATCGACCTCCGCCCTAGGGTGCTCTGTTGCCACGTGTGCTGATGAGCACCCTTATGCTCGAACATGGTGTTCGTTATGCACAAGCCGTGACTAGCACAGAAGTCCAACAACAGAACACCACTCGGGTTCAGGTCAGGGGCCGCTCCTCCCAATCCGCGCCTCCAGGTGTCACCGTCGTTGCTCCACGCGTGCGTTGAAATCCCCAGCAAAATGACGGAGTCCCCAGACTGAGCTTTCCAGCACCCCTCCCAGACACTCCAAGAAGGCCGGGTACTCTGTACTGCCATTCGGCCCGTAAGCACAAATGACAGTAAGAGACCTATCCCCCACCCGAAGGCGCAGGGAAACGACCCTCTCATTCACCGGGGTAAACTCCAACACATGGCAGCTAAGCTGGGGGTCTATAAGCAAGCCCACTCCCGCCCGCCGCCTCTCACCGCGGTCAACTCCAGAGTAGTGGAGAGTCCAACCTCTTTCGAGGAGTTGGGTTCCAGAGCCCAAACTGTGCGTGGAGGTGAGACCGACTATATCTAGTCGGTACCTCTCAACCTCTCGCACTAGTTCAGGCTCCTTTCCCCCCAGTGAGGTGACATTCCATGTCCCTAGAGTTAGGTTCTGTGTCCGAGGATTGGGTCGCCGAGGTCCCTGCCTTCGACCGCCATCCAAACCACAATGCACCGGCCCCTTACGGTCCCTCCTGCAGGTGGTGAGCCCACGGGAGGTCGGCCCCACGTCACTCCTTCGGGCTGAGCCCGGCCGGGTCCCATGGGGTAAGACCCGGCCACCAGGCGCTCGCATACGAGCCCCAACCCCAGGCCTGACTCCAGGGTGGGGCCCCGGCTGCGCCATACCGGGCGATGTCTCGATATTCATTCTTGACCTTCTCATAAGGGGGGGGTGGACCGCTCTTTGTCTGGCTTGTCACCTAGGACCTGTTTGCCTTGGGAGACCCTACCAGGGGCATATAGCCCCTGACAACATAGCTCCTAGGATCATTCAGGCACTCAAACCCCTCCACCACAGTAAGGTGGCGGTCCCAGGAGGGGAATAATCGGCCATTCAAAATACAACTATAAACAAAGTTATATTCAACTAAAAGAAAGAAATATTAAAACTAAGAGAATTCCTGCCCGGCGCAAGGATACAGTCACCTCAGGCAGTGTGATGTTCCCGCCCGGCGCAAGGATACAGTCCCTCAGGCAGTGTGACGCAGCAGCGGGCGTCCTACAAGCATTAGCAACCGTTTCTGTTTAAGATGTGTAGCTAAAAATCAGAAGGTAAAATATATATTTTTTATTCATTATATGTGGTTTCTATCGTTGGGAACTTTGTTTTGACCGTCGAAAACAGAAAAAAGCAAACTGTTAAAACTCCTCAACAAGAGACGCAATCTGCGTCTTAAAGCTTAAAACACTGTTTTCTAATGTGAGGTTGTGTGCATCTCACCACTTTTAATGTTAAATCGTAAAATGTGAGAGTAATTTGCTAATTTCTGTCAGGAGTATAAAGAAAACTCATGTGCTGCTGTCGCAAACGCTTTGAACTTTAGCTTTTGAACTTTAGCTTTTGAACTTTAGCTTGGGCACATCTGACGTATGACGCAAGACAGTTTTATACGAGTTGTCCTTATGATTCCTGACAGAAACTAACAAATTACTCTCACATTATACATTGTGCTGCTTTTCTCTGTTTCCCAAATAGATACATGTATCTTCTATTATATCTTGTAAGTAATTGTAAAGATTATTGTTCACTTAAATCCATTTTATTATTTATCACTACAAAAAATCATCAAAGATTTATCTGATAATACAGTTACAGTATCACATATAATTTTTAATTAGTAAACTATGTTAGCTTATTGAAAAAAAAACTATGTCTAATCAGGAGTTTTTCACTTATAGTTATTTCTTTTACTAAGACTAGTAAATGACAATTTTACTTGTCTAAAAGACAACCACATGACAACGCTTAATGACAAACCCTGTCTGTGTTTAAGAATACTAATATGTATTGTTTTGTTTTAAATTATGTAATATTATTTCCTGTCTCAATGCAGCTGGTCTGTCTAAATCTTGAATTCTGATTGACTGGAAGATCACCTTGGACAGTGGAATGCACAGGTACATTTACTGTAGTCAGTTCATTGAAGCACATACAGAAACCTTTACCAATTGCTCAATACACATCAATACAGATACTCAGACTTCTTAATAAACATATCCCATGCATTCACAGTTTGTAAAACATGTTTATTTCCTTTCTACAGATGAGTTGTGTAAGTTATTGATGTCAAGGCACAAACTTCAAAGGTGAGTGTTGCACCATTTAAATGTTACGCCATATTTTCTAAAGGTAAATTGCTGTGCTAACCCACTTATAAATGACAAAAGTGAAATGTTTCTCTACTCGGGGTTAAATGGGGCAAACAATGAAAAGCAGTAGAGGACCCTGAAACATTTTGCTAAATGAATACTATATGTGGTAAAATGTGATGTCGAGATGTTCTGACCAGGTGTTCTGACCAGGTGTTGGGAGTAAAAATGAGTTGTACTGGAATAGGTGAATGTAAAATAGATTTTAATGTTTAAAATATTTTTTGGGATTTCAGGTCATGTGGAACGACTGCTTGAGGAGAGCCACAGCAGATGACCACAGCAATCCAAAGAGTGGACTGTTTAATCTGAAATGCATAGTAAAAGATGGAGAAATCTTCTGGGGCTGGTTGTACCAGTTGGACGTAGACCAGGTTGTAGGACTAGTTTAAATGTGCCTAAAGTTCAGGAATTTATACCCGTTTTAAACAAAGCCTTTAGAGGACCAGGATTTAACTATTCCTTAATTATGTTCATTATTTTATTAAAAACAACTTATTATAATATAATATTATTGTTAAAATATTAATTATAATATTAATTTATTTATTAATAAACTTTTTAACTGGATTACATAAAAAAAACTACTGGATATTTTGATTTAGATTAATTGCCTTTTAATGTAGCAATGTTCTGACAAGTTTGTATTTCCACTGTCAAATGTAAATGTTTAATAATAAAAATGTGTTGGCAGTTCATTGAAACGACTATTTTTATTAGGATTATTGCCACAAACCTGTAGCCTTTCATGTGAACTTTTACTGTTCCTTTGTTTTCTACATAGTCACATAACCCATATTTTAATAGGGAATCACTGTAGATAACCGTGTAACACCCTAGATTTAGAGGTTGTTAATCTGTTTAATAACCATTTATCTACAGAAATATACTGTAATTTAATTCATTTTGACTGTAAAATCTGTCCTGTTTTTTGTTACAGTCGTTTCATGTAATTATGTAAAACGATCTTTTACCATAAACATTTAGAGAATTTACCCTAAAAGTATTCATTTTTATTGTATTTTAACATAATGATTCTGTTTTTTTACTATTTAATTAACACTTATAAACGGCAATATGCTGTTATCTCAATCATTTTTGACCATAAAATCTGATCTGTATTTTTACAGTTTATTCCATGTAATTTTGTGAAATGGTTATTTTCTGTAATTTTACGGAATTCGCCTGGAAACTTTGCTGCCAGTCTTTTGACTAATCACTGAATGACTACAGCCCTATTGACTCCCTCTGCTAATGCATTAATGAAATTAACAGTTGGATGTGCCAAAACTTTCTTCAGTTAAACAAGGACAAAACTGAAATCATTGCATTTGGAAACAAAGATGAAGTTCTCAAGGTACATAAATAACTTGACTGAAGTCAGTATTCATGTAATGTCAAAGCAATAACAAAATCAATGTGCTATCATCTAAAAAGCATTACCAAGAAATAGATGTTTTCAGTCAAGACTTAGAGAAACTTGTTCATGCCTTTATCACCAGCAGACTAAACTAATGTAATGCTCTCCTCACCGGCTTTCCCCAAAACACCATTAAAAACAGCTGCAGCTCATTCAGAAACGCTGCTGTCAGGATTCTGACTAGAACTAGAAAATCTCAGCACATCACACCAGTCCTCAGGTCCTTACACTGGCTTACAGTTACATTTAAGATTGATTTTAAAGTACAATTTCTTGTTTATGAATCACTAAATGGCCTAGGACCTAAATACACTGCAGATATGCTCACAGAATATAAACCAAGCAGATCACTCAGATCATTAAAATCAATTGAGTTCACAAGAGGAGTTCACTTTTAGTTATTATGCCACCCACAGTTGAAAGCAGCTTTCAGAAGAGATCAGATGTGCTCGATCAGTAGCTATATTTAAATAAACCTGTTTAGCTGTGTATTTACCTAATGAGCACTGTGTTACATCTCAACTGATTGCACTGTATTTTATCTATCATCATTTTCTCTTCTTATCTGTTTCAATTCATTTTAAATCAATTTTTTATGAAATCCTTGTGTAAGTGTCATTATTTAATTTGTAAAGGCCTTTATTGTATATCATTATATCAATATTGTAAAGGGCTTTTATTTCCCATAGTGCATGTCTATGTGTGATTGTTAATGGTAATTTACACTTTACAATTTCACTTGAATAGATTTCTATAACATATGTGTTCAGTGAGAACATCCCACAGCACTTTAACTTTTCCCAGTTGTCACGAGTATAAAATGTGTACTGTACCTTTAAATATGATTTCCTTGTTTGACTCCTCAGGTGACAGGTGAAAGTGAAACTAATAAATCAGGATCCATTTTGTGATTGTGGCAAAGAAGTGTGTGAGTAAACTAAACAGTAAATATGACTGTGCAAATGACATGAAACATAAATGAAGACTTGTAAATGATTTTCTAGGTGATTTTCTAGTGAGTCATGAGGAAGTGAAGATCAACAGATTTACACAGGTGAGAAATGAACCACTGCAAAACACTGACAACAAATTACACTCACAAACCAAAACTCACAAGACAACATGAATAAACTTTTATATAATAAACTATCTGCTGCAGTAAGACATCTAATAGCAGTTAGTTATGAATACTTTACACAGCTGCATGTGAAATAATGACATCAGTTTTATCTCTGTGTCTGATATGATTTAATGAACACATGAACTCCAGACACTAAAACTCACAACAACACAAACACATACTGAGACTTTTACTGTTTTCATCTGAATCATCTGTATGTTTGTGTTCAGTTTCTTTTTTTGCAGATATAAAATCAACATTTGAGCTGCTGTCATGACCTCCAGAAAGAGTCTCTCTGGAGAAAGTGACACAAACACAATGAACAGGTGAGAGAGTTTCAACAGTTTGTTTTATGTATTTTATTAAGTAAATGAACATTAAACTTTCTGAGTCACAGTGAAATAAACAGCAGATTCAATCATCAGGTACAAATAACTCTCAAAATTAAAATTTTATCACAATATTGTCAAAACAACTTTTGGTAACATATTAAAATTATATAAATTCAAATAATTGTGTAATAACTTACATAAAATAAGCACATAACAAAGACAATACCATAATATTCCTTATTAACAGTGGTTTTTACATTTCATTTATAAAATAACATGATGTTTGATGAACGAACATGATTTAACAATAAACATTAATTCATAAATTACTTTAAACTATTAATAAATGCTAAAAAGGTTTTTATTTAGGTTTGAGATTGAGAACAATGAAAGACATTGAGAGAGTTTGTAGTTTTTTAAACAGTGTTTATTTGTTGTTGTGTTTCAGTTTGTCTCATGGAGAATCTCCTGAATTCAGTTGTGTGTCCATGAAGAGTGATCGATCAATGGGTAATCCAATTAACTTCAGTTCAGGAGACTGTGATGCAGATGTGAGGTGAGAACAATCTGATGATTTAGACGAGTTAATCACTTCAGTTGACCTGTACACTTTACATTACTGACAAATACACACATTCATCATGTGTTTTTACTGTTCTGTGTTACATGTTTGAATTTCCTTATATGCCAAACATATTGAATTTATTGTGAAATTACAGCAACACAACTGATGGATCAGACTCCAACAGGAGGAAGCAAATGGATTCTGTTTTCCAGGTAGAATTGTGTGTGTGTGTGTGTGTCTTGGTTAACCCTACAATCCTTGCGGGGACATTTTTTGGTGCATGTGCATATGTGTGCGCACTTGTGATGATCCTGCTGTGATTCTATTTTCTGCACACATCAATAATTAATTAAAACCTTGTTATGTAAACAATGATTTCAGGAGCTGGAGGATAAAATCATCTCTCTGATGAAGAAAGAGCTGAAGATCTTTAAGACACTACTGAGTCCAGATTCCCCATCATGCTGTGAGAGAGAGGAGGAGGATGATAAAGATCAGATCAGAGTCAGAGAGGATCTTCTGAAGATCACACTGAACGTCCTGAAGAAGATGAAGCAGACAGACCTCGCCAACAAACTACAGACCAGTAAGAGCTCTGAGTCATGTGACTATTACATCACTTTACCTTCAGAGGAACAGACACAGAGTCTCTATTTACTGATTATTTACGGGTTATTTTAATGTTCAGACATCCTGTATGAGGAAGTTTCACTTAGAAAAAAAACATACACTGGGGAAAAAGGGAACATTTAAAGAATAATTAAACATTTTACTTTATTCAGTAAGTCAGCAATTCTTCACTTTGTCGAGGACAAAGATACACAAAACCCCCTTATAAAAGATTTTATATCAGTGTAGTATATAACAATATTGATGTATTCTTGGATCTGCTGTTTAACAATATACGAAAGTTGTGAAAGAGCTAGCAATGAGGTATTAAAATGTTTTCTGAGAGTTTTTGTTTTGATGTTGGGAATAAATAAATTTACAAATTTCATACAAATTTATGAGTATTCAGACAACAGAGCTGGTAGTGTAGAAAACCATCTGTACCAAAAGTAGTTTGATAAATGAAGAATATGGAGTGTTTTATGTCTGTTTGAAAAGATAATAATGTCTAAATTCATTCATTGAATAGATTAGTTGTCTGTTGTGTGAAGTAAAGAAAGATAAAAAACATATATGAATCACAAATGAGCTCAGTTTCATTCAGCAGCTATAGTCACCTGACCAGAAATACTGAGTAAACTAAATGAAAGAAATCATCTAAATGAACAGACTAGTTTTCCAGAAGTAACAAATGTCTCTAACAGCCAAGACAGAGAGAGAGAGACTAAGATATTTAAGATTTAAATATTAAAATGTATTTCTAATAATAAAACACATATATTGACTTTATTAAAAGAGAAAGTTCACATAAAAAACTAGGCACACAAAATGTTTTTGTTATAATGTAAAAACACAACAAGAGTTTGATCATATTTTATTTAAGAGGATGACGTGTAAATACAGAAAGTGGAGATTCCTGAAATTCACTCTTATTCTGTTTACTTTACTGTATTACATTTGATATACTGTAAAGTGCTGTGTTAAATAAAAAACAGATAAATAAAATACATTGAACTGTTAAAAAGGGGAGTATCATCATGATAAAATAAAATGTATGTTATATAAGGTATTATATTATTATATATTTAATAACACAAAATGTATTATTAGCGTTTCCAGTTGTATTCCTGGTTATCAGAATTAAATCATATGAATAATATATAAGTGTTACATGGATTATACAGTTTTCTCTGTTACTCAATGGGTTAATACACTTGATATAAATACATTTGAATACATTGTGATTTCTCTTCGTTACACAACAGGACTTGCCCCTTTGTGCATGAAGAAACACAAATCCAGACTGAAAGAGAAATTTCAGAGAATGAATGAAGGAATATCAAGTCAAGGAAGCTCAAGACTTGTGAATGAGATCTACACAGAGCTGTACATCACAGAGGGAGGAAGTGGAGAGATGAATAATGAACATGAGGTGAGACAGATTGAGACAGCATCCAGAAGATCAGAGACACAAGAAACACCAATCAAATGCAATGACATCTTTAAAGTCTTACCAGGACAAGACAAAGTCATCAGAAGTGTGTTGACTAAAGGAGTTGCTGGAATTGGAAAAACAGTCTCTGTGCAGAAGTTCATTCTGGACTGGACTGAAGGAAAAGCAAATCAGGATGTTTACTTCATATTTCCACTTCCTTTCAGAGAACTGAATCTGATGAAGCAGAAAAATATCAGTCTGATGGATCTTCTTCATCAGTTCTTCACAGATACAAAAGAACTGAGATCAAGAGACTTTATTGACTATAAAGTTTTGTTTATCTTTGATGGTCTGGATGAGTGTCGACTTCCTCTAGATTTCTCAAACAATCCGAGTTTGTTTGATGTAAGTGAATCAGCTTCAGTGGATGTGCTGCTGACCAACATCATCAAGAGAAATCTGCTTCCTTCTGCTCTGATCTGGATCACCTCTCGACCAGCAGCAGCCAATCAGATTCCTCCTGAGTGTGTTGATCAGCTGACAGATGTACGAGGCTTCAATGACCCTCAGAAGGACGAGTATTTCAGGAAGAGAATAAATGATCAAAGTCTGGCCAACACAATCATCACACACATCAAATCATCAAGAAGTCTGTACATCATGTGTCACATCCCAGTCTTCTGCTGGATTTCAGTCACTGTTCTAGAGACAATGTTGAGTGAATCAGAGAGAGCAGAGATCCCCAAGACTCTCACTCAAATGTTCACACACTTCCTGATCTTTCAGACCAAACTGAAGAGCCAGAAGTATGATGGGAAATGTGAGGTAGATCTTCAGCAGGCTAGAAAGAGTCTTCTGTCACTGGGAGAACTGGCTTTTCAACAGCTGGAGAAAGGGAACCTGATCTTCTATGAGGAGGACCTGAGACAGTGTGACATTGATGTCAGAGACGCGTCAGTGTACTCAGGAATTTGTACTCAGATCTTCAGAGAGGAGTTTGGACTTTATCTGGGGAAGGTCTTCAGCTTTGTACATCTGAGCGTTCAGGAGTTTCTCGCTGCTTTATTTGTGTTTATTTCATTTTCTCAACAAAAATCTAAACTCTTCATCAGGTTCAGATCAAATATGGCTGATTTTCTGAAGAGTGAAGTGGACAAGGCCTTACAGAGTGAGAACGGACATCTGGATCTTTATCTCAGATTTCTTCTGGGTCTCTCACTGAAGTCCAATCAGAAAATCTTACGAGACCTGATGACAGAGACAGGAAGAAGCTCTGACAGCAAACAGGAAATAGTTGAGTACATTAAGATGAAGATCAGAGAGAATCTCTCTCCAGAGAAATCCATCAATCTGTTTCACTGTCTGAATGAACTGAATGATCATTCTCTAGTGCAGGAAGTCCAAACATACCTGAACAGAGGAGATAAATGTAGTCTGTCTGGAGTCAGTCTGTCTTCTGCTCAGTGGTCAGCTCTGGTGTTTGTGTTACTGAACTCAGAAGAGACGCTGGATGAGTTTATACTGGAGAAATATGATCCATCAGATGAATGTCTTCTGAGACTGCTGCCAGTGATCAAAACATCCAGAAAAGCTCAGTAAGACATTTAACTGCTGTTTAATCTTCTCAACACTAAATACAGATAAAGATGAATTCAGGAGCATTAGTGTTTCTGTGTGAATGAATGATGTTGATAGCTGTGAGCTCAATGCAGTGGGGCTGTTGACCGATGAGAAGATCCTCTGTTGTCTGTTTACAGGTTTAGATTGACTGGTGTGATCTAGAGGATCAGAGATAGTCATCAAACATAGAGTCAATGCAATATTACAGCAGAGTACTGACCGTGTTAAAGTCAACTTCTACTCATTTATGATGTTTTTCATCTTTGAGTAATTTAACACACTGTTATTTTGTTATTTCTCTCTCAGTCTGAGAGACTGTAATCTGACAGAGAAAAGTTGTTCATCACTGGCGTCAGTTCTCAGATCAAACTCCTCAAGTCTGACAGAACTGAATCTGAGTTACAATAAACTGAAGGATTCAGGAGTGAAGCTGCTCTCTGATGGACTGAAGAATCCAAACTGTAAACTGAAGATATTACAGTAAGAAGATCCTTTAACCAGTACGAAATAAAGTTTGTATCAAGTAAATGAAGATCACACCAAATCCAACAATAAAGTATTACAATTTTTGTCTCTTACAGACACAGTCTTAATGATGATTGTACAGTATTAAACTCATACTTCAATCTTTTCACTCTTTACTTTTCATTTGTGTATACTGGTGATCACAATATCACACACATGTAAATATAATGCATATCTTTATCTGCTGTAAGTGTGAGGAGTTTTTCTCTCTCTGTAGGTTGCGTAACTGCAGTATTAGAGATGAAGGTTTTGTTGCTCTGACTTCAGCTCTGAGATTAAACCCGTCACACCTGAAACAACTGGATCTGAGATATAATAAACCAGGAGATTCAGGAGTGAAACTGCTCTCTGATCTACTGAAGGATCCAAACTGTAAACTAGAGAAACTACTGTGAGTATCATCATACTGTTAGATAGTTACAGTAATGAGAAATTATTGCATAGTAAGTAAAACCCTTTTATCATTTAACTTTTATTAAGTGTTCATGTTTATGGAATTTAAAAAACAAGCAAAACTAAACCTACATATTTATTCTCACCTCAGTGTTTGATAAAAAGGTTTTAGATTAAACACCATATATTTTAACTGTAAATAATTAAAATTATTAGTCAAACATACAAATATAATTCATGTCTTTATCAGCTGTAAATGTGATGAGTTTTTCTCTCTCTTCAGTCTGTGTAACTGCAGTATTGGAGATGAAGGTTGTGTTGCTCTGACTTCAGCTTTGATATTAAACCCGTCACACCTGAAACAACTGGATCTGAGCTTTAATAATCCAGGAGATTCAGGAGTGAAACTGCTCTCTGATCTACTGAAGAATCCAAACTGTAAACTAGAGAAACTACTGTGAGTTATATTTTTATTTCATTATTATTATTCATATTCAATATTATAGCTAATTAAAGGAGTATAAAAATCATATATTGAGAATCATTATTTCATCCATTAACTTCTAATGAAACTTCTTGTGCTAGAAGGTGTTGCACTGCTGATTTCTACAGTAAAATATACAGTTATTGATCATCAAGGAAACAAGTAAGAGATAATGTACATCCTGCCAGTTGTTATTGCATATAAACTCAGACGGGGTGATCAGAAGTTCAATCACCCTGAAGAGGTTTATTTTGCTATAATAACTGTCTATAATAACATTATCCTGCTTATCACACACTTACTTATCACTTGAGTAAATGACTGGACATAAAATAATGATTTGAAATATTTCATTAGCTGAGTGTTAACAAATTAAACCGGCACAAGAATACAGACAGTGGAGTGATAAATTAAATGTATGAACAGTAAGTACTGGTCAAGTCAAAACTCAATCAAAATGCAGATTTATTATTTTTTAAGATAATAAACATCTTACAGTTTCAGCAAGACATTTGTGAGGTTACATTATAAATAATATGATTGTTTTAATTATCTGAGTGTTACTAAATGTGTAATTTAACACACTGTTATCTTGTTATTTCTCTCTCAGTCTGAGTGGCTGTAATCTGACAGAGAAAAGTTGTTCATCACTGGCGTCAGTTCTCAGATCAAACTCCTCAAGTCTGACAGAACTGAATCTGAGTGACAATAAACTGCAGGATTCAGGAGTGAAGCTGCTCTCTGATGGACTGAAGAATCCAAACTGTAAACTGAAGATATTACAGTAAGAAAATCCATAAACTAATAAGATTAAATGTGTGTGTTTGTATCGTGTGCATTCAATTGAGTGTTCAGCAGAATCATCTTCATATAATGTTGCTCATCATACTGTAACAGTGGCTTTAATTAAAGTCATCTCATGAAGTGATCATATTTGCATGACCTTCAGCAGCTATTTCAGTCATATATGTCCCGTCTGTTTGAATGTGGTAAGACAAATATCTCTGGCTAACGTTATAAAAAACGACATAATAGTTACAGCTAACATTAACTGTACCATAACATTTCCATCATTAGAGCATTTTTAATATTTTAACTTTTTTCCTATTGATAGTAATACAACAGCAACATCTTGTATTATCTTTTGTCTTTGTCAACAAACTCTCTGTTGATTTAGATTCTACACAGTCAATATCTGATTATTTCTTTCTGTGAGAAATAAATAACAATGGGACACTTTTATCACACTTATCTAATGTAACTGCATCACGATACGTTAATAATTATCTTAAATAATATATTCAACCATTGATTTCATTTTCTTCTCTCTTCAGTCTGTGTGGCTGCAGTATTAGAGATGAAGGTTTTGTTGCTCTGACTTCAGCTCTGATATTAAACCCATCACACCTGAAACAACTGAATCTGAGATTTAATAATCCAGGAGATTCAGAAGTGAAGCTGCTCTCTGATCTACTGAAGGATCCAAACTATAAACTAGAGAAACTACTGTGAGTTATTCATTTACTGATTAAATTTTCATTTTGTTTTTAAATTCACTGTTTAAATTATAAATGTTTAACACATTATAAATTAAGTGAGGCAAATATTTCTTTACACAGTGATTTATTGCTGTATTTTGTACTGATCTTTGTCTTTAATGTTTTACAGTATTTAGCTTGAACTGTAACAAACACTACAAATGACAAACTAAACAACTGTCTTCAGCCATAAACTACATGAACTGTTTTACTGGACAAACAGCAGCGGTGACACAACAGAGATCAACATGAAGGACATCTGTTAAACACACAAACGTGTAAAAATATCTGCACTGGTAATAAAGCAGAAAAGTGGAGTTGAATGTTGTGAGTTTGTGTTGTGACACTCCTATGATTTTAGTTGATTCAGTGTTTCTGTTCAAACTCTTCTGAAATCTGCTGATAGTCCATAACTATGATTTATAACCCTTGATTTATGACCCCTGATTGACACGTGTCAGTGGTACTTTGTGTTTCTTGTTTTTAGAATTGTTGATTTATGACCCTCTATATTAATTCCTGTCAGTCAAGTATATTTGTAATTGTTTGACTCTTGATTTTTGACTGTTGATTTATGGGCCTCATGAATGATGTGTGTCAGGTAAGTCTTGTGGTCTCGTGTATGACTGTTGATCATGGCTCTCCTTGCCAACATTGTAGTAACATATCCTACTGTGCTGATGTTTAGACAGACCAAAGAGATTACATTTGTGTTTTTGGTAGGATTTTATGACTTTTAGATCACACATCATAGATCATGTTTTTGTGTGTCTCAGACACTATACCCTACTGGGTTTTCCTCCATTTCTTATTTACAGTTGTGTATTTGTGTGTCTTGTGTGTGCGTGTTGCTTCTGTGGTTCACACTTCTGATCAAATGAAAGTTTATTTCTGACTATGGGGAGAAGAGTATCTAAAAATGAGATTTATACAGACACTTCTAAAGGGTTGTGTCTAACAGATCAATAGGGTTTGGGTTAATCAAACATTTAACAAACATACTGGAATGTTAAGATTGTGTCTTAGGACTGGTTTTACCAGCTAGCAGTGAGCCAAGGAGTAATCAATCTTGCTTTTCGGATTAGAGCGATTAACATTTTTGCAACTAACTTTAAAAGTTGTGACCAGTTTCGAAGGAAAAAAATTGATGACTAACTTTTTAAAAAAGTCTGAACAGCTTATGCAAACAGCCCCAGAAATGACTCTTTACAAAAGAACTGCAGGATTTTAACAAATAAATAGAGAATCTATAGTTTTCATTTGTAATATCTGTCTAAAAGACATTACGTTATTACATACTAAAGACTTATTATTAAAAAGATTAATAATGACACAAAGATATATGTAGATTTCCAAAAATGAATAACATATAAATTAACCAGCACTGGGGGTGAAGCCAGACATTGTAGACATATGGGGGTTTTGCCCAAATCTAGGGGTTCAAATCTGATGTATTTCTGTGTGAGATGGTCTCCTAAGAAGATTTCTTCCTCATTTATGGCATCTACATCACACAAATTATATTATTCATGGCTGCCAGCTTTTAAGTTCAGCTTTGCGTGAGATTTTCCGTCGTGGTGAGGGGTCAAAAATATAGACATGTATATGTCTATACTTAGGATATTCTTTTTTGGATTTTATATATATATATATATATATATATATTACTTTTAGCCATTAAACATTTCTATCATAAAACAGTTGATAAATATATGATATAGTATATAAATTATATTATAAATATTAAATGTTCTATTTACACTTCTTTGCTCTCACCACCTGAAGTAAGCGTTGGCGACATTGTTAAATTGTTTTAGCCTTTATGGTATATATAATTCAGAGGCTTTAGAATTATACAAACATTACAATTTATTAGCCAGGTAAAAATAACATGTCAAACAAGCCAATTAAAGAATGACAAAACCACAACCAATTAACTCCAGATATGATATTAGAATGAGAAAATCAGTATTGCATACCTGACTTGAGAGAAAAACACAGGTGTCACGGAGCCGATGCCTTCAGCATCGGATTCCCCCCGTCACGTCATCCGTTCCCGTTCCCCTGAGTTTTAAACGGACTTCAACACCCATCATGCACTGCACCCGCACACCTGTTCACCGTTTGTAATCTTGTTGAGCACATGTTTAGTTAATATCACCCGCACCTGTTTATTATCAGTTTTGGTTATTGGTTGTATTATTTAAGGTCTGTCTTTTGTTTCAGTTTTTGTCGGGTATTGTTGTGTTTATTTGGTTGCGTGGGTTATTCTGTTCTGTGGATATCGCTGCCTGTCTATGTATCTGGAAACCTGTTGTTCTTGTGATTTTGGATCTTCTCTTTGTTGGAAAGTACCAGTAAAGCTCTCTTTGGAAGTTATTCCCTGTTGTCCTGGTCTCTTCTACCCAGCACCGTAACAACAGGAACATACAGCACTATGAGGCTCATCTAGTTACAGAAACCTTTTGCTGGCTTCCCTTAAATATCCAGATCAAAGTATACTTTCTCCAAAGGAAAGCCACAAAAATTGGCAGAAATAAATGTTCATGTGTGATAAAAACATGCCGTGACCCAAATAGCAAAATTTCATCCGGCTCACATATGGCATGAAACGATGGCACTTGGGCGGTCTGCTTCTGTCTGCCAGATCAGAAGAAGCCATAATAATGCCTCATATCAGCCAAAAACTAACCAAATAAATCAGAACTGACACTAATCTGGACCACAGTTGGCTTTTATTCTGGTACAGATCCGGTCTACATACCTCATGAAATGATGACTCTGATAGCAAGTAATCACTGTTAAATGTTAAACCAATGTTAAATATTGTTGATATGGTATTTCATTGAATCAATATTCACTTTTGCACCCACAATAATGTTAAAAAATGTTGCCATTTCATTAAACCACCATTATAGTGATCAGTGTTTGTTTTAGTTGGGCTCTTGGTTTTCATTAAGTTATTTGATTTGAAATGTTCCCAATTCAAGAAGATTGAAAAACGACCCTTCAATGAGTGAAAATGATGAAATATTTTTTCTGGTTGACAAATGCAAAATTACTAACAAAATAAACAGAAAAATTTACTGACATTAATGCTCCTCATACAAACCTCAACAATGGTGACGATTATCAAACTAATTCAGATAAAAAGATCAACTGCAATGCATGCTGGGAGTCCTGAATGAGTTTAGTACTATGTTGATACCCAGCATGCATTGCAGCATAAAGCTTTTATTTGTTGATTGTCACCCTTGTTGAGTTTTATACACTCATTGGAACAACTGGAAACATGGCCTCAAATGAAAGATTCACAAGAACAGATGCTAACAGTTGCTAACATATGAACATAATCTTTTTTGAGATATTGGATTAAAACTCTTTTGGACTGTGTCTGTGTAAAACTACAACTAATATTCTGAATCATGGATCACTTCATCTAGTTCACTACCAAGTAATATGACAGATGAAGCTGGTCTTGTGCAAACAGTTTCAACTACAAAAAATATTTCATGTGTTCATTGCTTTTACTGGAGGGGATTGTAACATACCACATATAGAGAAAGTGCCTCTGGGTAGACGGTGGCCAAGAGGAATATATGCTTTTAACGTCATCTCAGGTTAAATTAAACCATCAAGATATAATGTGTATGGTACAAAATTGAGAAAACAGTAAAGTTTTAAGGCATTTACAATAGTCAATCTACAGCATACCGTATCAGGGAATGTGGATTTTATTCGTATATATGCAAAAAATGCACAGAAAAACAAAATGCCCACAGGAAATAAGGCATACACTGACTACTGACATACAGTTTTATCTCTTTTTAATATTTGTTGATCCTCTCATGTAGTAATATTTTGTAGTCATTCACCTGTGGCCTGTGAAGCGATGTGAAAAATAGTGTGTTTGGAGTTAATAAAACCGGACAAATCCAGGATAGACTGGAATAATGTTTCATGACACTGGTTAACAACATTTTTTAACTCATATTAATATGCATCATAGTGAAATTCACTTACAGTGAAATTGATTGAAAACTCACAATTCCAGCATATTTCATGTTATTTAATATAAATGATAAATAATTTACTATTCAATATTAAGGTAATATACATTTACGAAATTATTTGTACAGAAATAATGAAGTCAAAGATTCATTTAAAAAGATTGTAAAATATGAAATTCTTTATATACTTAAATGCAACCCAAACTCCAAAAACCCTTGGTAGCAGATTAATATGGAATATAAAACTTTGTTTAAAGTGGAAATTGCAATCTTTTTAGTGTTTGTGTGCATATTATAATAAATTGTTATTACCCGCCAAAGTGCTCTATTTATTAACACTACACTCTAAAAAAGGATGCATTATTTTTTAACACATTTTTTGTGTTATGCTGTTTAACACATAATGTGTCATTTTGTGTTAAATACATAAAAGGGACAACACATGTTGAGTTGAAAGTAACACAAGTTGAGTTAAAAGTAACACAAAATGTGTTGTAACACAAAGAATCTTGTGTTATTTTAACACATCTGTTTTTAGAGTGTAAGAGACATCAGCACAGATCTCTATGCACCATATTTAAAGTGATAATAATTAAAAAATATATTATTTACCTACATCAAACAATCCCGTATTTGACTCTTTCTTCTGAGGAACACAAAACAAGATATTTTGAGAAATGTTTTGTGTCCATTCAGTGGAGGTCAATGGGGGTCATAGACTTTACCACATAGTTAAAAGATGAAACCAAAGGATCGATCTTCATTCATGAGTGCTTTCAAGACTTCTCTTGTTATGTCCTAGTGTTATTAATCCACCAGAGGGCAGCAGGAAAACATTATTACACTAACAACATGTATCTTATTTGGACACAAGACATGACAATCAAACACATATTTAAAACTTTCAGACATAGAGAACAACTTATTATGTTCTCTATCCTAAATGATTAAAATGCTTTCATCTGGCATTTTGTTTGATTTACTAGAGCTTATTTAACACTATACAGCAATGAGAGTGGTCTGAAGGTTTTGAACTTGCAGATACACAGTAGCAACTGAAGACTGTTTTTCAACCAACCTCAACACATGTATTCTTATTAGTCCTATTAGAGAGCTATAGGATGAGTGCTGAAGAGAGCGGGTCAGGAACAGGATACGTTCTGTTTTCAAGAGGAGACCGCTGTCATCTGCAATCACTCTAAAGGGCCACATACTGTACACACGGGAAGCTACTGATTAAAACACAATCAGCACCAGCATATATATTTACATTAAAGATAGTGATGCATAAAGGACCTTTAGTGTAAATCTCCAGTGTGGGAACCTGTCTTTTGTCTCCTCCTGTTCTGTGTCCTTTCCTGTTCTATAAGCAGATATGTATAGATTTCTGCCTTTTCCCTTTAGGGCCAGAGGGTGACCATTAACCATTAGTGACTGTACTGTATGCTTGACAAAAGAAGCCAGAGCTCCTGAGATTGTTCAGTCAGGTCATGTTTAGGTTTAGGTTATGTTCTGAGTCAGTTGCTAAATACACATTTAAATGATTAAATCAACCTGAATAGATAAACTCTAAAAGCTGTGTAACATAATATATCTTGTACATTTAAAAAAACATGCTCTCCTATGTATCTGTATATAAAATGTATTGCCTATTATTAATGTGTGACTTTACAGTATGTTAAATAATCATAAACAATTTATGACAGAGAACATGGAAAATGTACCAGACAAAAGTATGACATCATATTTTGGCCAATCAAAATTTAGCATGCAAGTCACAAGTTCACATACAGTATCATTCTACAGCATTAAAGGGTAAACAGACTCGACCCCTCTTAGAACTATATAAATTAGTCAATAAATGTAGTAATAAGATGAAAATGTGGAGATGGGAAGATGAAGAGAATGATGGGCAGGCATATATACATGTATAACTTTGTTTATATCAAATTTAAAAATGTAAAACTGTAACAATCTGCACCAGCTTCACATTCTTTAAAATACTTTTGTTGTACATTTTGTATAATGTTTCAGTTAAAAGCTGACTTTAGATAACTATTATATAATGATAAAGTAGTCTCCTAAAAAAGTCTCCTTAGTGCATCCTAGTGTAATTTGATTGTGTTTACTTTTTATTTAACCATTTCTTAAAAAAATATGACATTTTTCTTTGGAAGACAGGATTCATTAAAAAAAGTCATGAAACAGTTTTTAGAATTAAAAAGATTTTATGCAGTTGGATTTTGGAGGCTGTTGGGGGCTTTTATGTCACTGCCGTACACTGTAAAAAAAATGTTGTTTTTACGGTGAAATTCTGGCAGCTGCAGTTGCCAGTAACTCTCAGTTAAAAATATAGGAAGCATGTATACAATTTAGCAGTTAATAACTGTGAGAAATATGGTGGCAAACTTTTATGAATTATACAAATGTTTTGTATATTTTACAGTTTTTAACCGTATATATTACAGCATAGTTTTCTGTATTTTAAAATTTTTAATCCATTATTTCTTTAATTGGTATACATGATAAAACTGTTATAATTCTGCTTTGTGTCTTTAAATTTACTCAAGTTTACCACCATAATACAGGTAGTAAAATGGATGGCAACATGACGAAGCAGAATTCATCACAAATGTCCTTCCCATATAAAGTATTATTACCTCTATAAAAATGGCGCCCAGTGTCATGCATACAAACACAAATCACCATTAGGGTAAAACATGTGACAATTAAAAAATGCTATAAACATTGACTAAACAACATTAAATGAAACCTAAAACACTCTAATATACACATCCGGTAATAAATATTAGAAGAAACATTACTTTTTGAAAGGAAATATTAACAAATGTAAAGAGCCACGCAGGGAATTATGGGAATGTCCTTTAACAGTTTCTCACCGTAAATTTTAGTGTAACTTGTATTTTTAAATTACAAATACATAATTTTAACATTATTTTACTGTAAAAGTGCACGTATAATCTTGTTGAATATTTTCCAAATTTTCACTGTAAAATATATGGTAATTCAAACCATTTGCTTTTAAAAATCTTACATTTTACATCATTTTACAGTATAATTAAATGTAATGTTTTGTTAAACATTTCACAGTATTTTACTCTATATGTAAAGGTTTTTCACTAGTAATCAATTAACAGGTCTTTACTGTAGCATTTTTACATTATTTTTCTGTTAAAATTACAGACATTTTTTACAGTGTAATACCAAAGTTCTATAGTTCAGAAGATCTGAAGAAGTTCAAACATACCAAATAAAAGAGATGTTTCATGTTTTATTAAACATTATTTTATTCTTAATAAAATAATGTAATTTTGGTAGTACATGTTCTATTTATTACACAGAAAAATAACAAATTTACTTAAACAATAAATAGGACATATCCTGTGTTTTTAAACATGCCAAATGACAAGAGAAACAACGTTCTGTCCTATTTCCTGCTCCTTTTTAGTCCAATTCCAAAATGTATTTTCTCTGAGCCTTTACTGCACATGTTCAACATCATTTAATCAACACACCAATCTCCAAAAAGCAGCACAAATTTCATAGCACTTTTCACTGATTTGAAGACCATGCACCAAATACAGGAAAATAAGCAATTAGTCAGCTTTAGCAATTTACCATTCCCATCTTTCTGGTCATGGTTATTTGCTCCTAATATAAGTGTTTGTAAAAGTAAAAGAGTAATTTGAGAGGAAATGATGGTTTTAAATCATATCTGGCAAAAACCGCAGACAGTCCTGCGTCTGTGTTCAAACCTTTGTTTCAAGACCATGGCCATCTCCATAATAGCTCTGGTCAATTGTTTCTCATTACCCTCGGTAATCTACAGTAATCTGCTATAATCAATAAATGATTTGTCAGCATAGTGTTGTGTATGTCTTGTAAGCAGCTTTACCACAGCATAATCGCCACTACACAAAACTATACGTCCTTATATACATAATAAGAGTTCCTGTCATTGGCTTATGGGCATAATCATCATCCCACCCTGTCAGCAAGATCTATTCATATCATAAATTGAATGACATTTTCATTTATTTAGTAAATACGCTTTTCATATTATGACTAAGTGGATGTTGCCTTTTCATTTGTATTTCAATTTTTTAAGCTCTCATTTGTAGATTTTAGTTGTAGTGGTGTCTTTTTTCACTTCAACTGGTGATTAGATTTATGTTTTTTTTTGCTGTGTACCTGACATTTAAAAAGGGTTTAACATGCTGTTCCCACACATAATGGTGTGCGTTCTAAGAACAGAGGATGTAAACAGGTTGTAGGGCAGAGAGGACTGGGGATGTTATTGTGCCTTCTCCTCTACCTCATGTTCATTAGGAAGGGAATACATCAGTTAGTGCATTGTGTAATTTCTTTTCTTGCAGTGCGTGTAGATTTACACACAGAGGTGATAAGTTGCTCTCCAATGCCTGAGCATATTGTATTATATATAACAAAGATTCAAATTGAATAAGACGTTACTTTAAAGGCTAAACTAATGTATGTTAAATAAAAGAAATGACATTGTCTATGTCTGTGTAGTTGTTTTGTGAATCTTATCATTAAGGAATGTGCAGAAGCACAAAAATACTTATTGTGTCGTAGAATACAGTCTTGTTTCTCAATAACACGATTCCAACTGCTGGTGAGGATCTGTATGTTTGTCGACACTATCTACATTGTTTTGCAACGAAAATCTCCTTCCACTCCTTAGGATCACATATCCAATATGATTCATAATGCTTGCCCAATCTATTACATTTCTTTGTGTCCACCAAACTACCAAAAATTTACAACAGAGCTGGTATTTTGTTAAATTAGGTTAAGCCAATACCTGTGCCACAATATCATCAAAAAACTGAGATAAAGTAAACTAATAATTTCCCAAACCTCTTTTGAAAGGTAAACTCTTTTGCTCTTTCATGTTAAAATGTTTCTTTGGTCTACAAATAACATCATAAAAGCCAGTGTTATTGTTATTTCTTTACAAGGCGAGGAAAAACCCCAAAATGTGGTTTCCAAGAAAACTTTGATGCAATTTTTCAGCAATTGTTTAGACTATCTACACACACTTTTCACAATAACACTATAACAGCACAGTGAAACAGACAACAAATAAACATATTGGAAAACAAATACAGAGATTATATGAAAGCAATAGATATTGTAAACATAAGAGCAGTAAGGCAACATCCTGTAACAATGGTGTTTGTTTTGCTGTGTCAATAATGTGTTTTAAAGCCAGATAGAGTTGGTGGGAATTCTGACTGACGAATTACTATGTTATATTATTGTATATACTGTGCTTTATTAATTAATTGATCAAATCTCATAATATTCATGTGATTATTTGTATGGGCCCACAATGCCAGGGTGTTAAAGGGATAGTTCACCCAAAGACTGAATTATTTTATCATTTACTCACTCTCATGTTATTCCAAACCTTTATGACTTTCCTTTTTTTCTGCAAAACACACAAAAAATATGTTGAAGAATGTTGGTATCCAAACAACATTGATCCCATTGACTTTTAATGAATGCATTTCTTTTTTTGAAAAATAAATTATCTTTGTAATGCAAAAGAGACTTGTATACAAGTTCTAAACGACATGATGGTGAACAAATAATGAGGTTTTATTTTTGGCTGATTCTTACCTTTAATTTTTAAACTAAAAAAATTCATTAATCTCTCTTTGCCCCAAATACTTACTATTTTTAACACTATTTTTTACATGCTAATAGAAATGTATTATTTGTATGTATTTATTATTTGCATTATTTTAAATATATTTAAATTATTAACTATAAGACTTTGTTAATTTAAAAGGTTTTAATAAAGGGCTTTTAAATGTTTTACAGCGCGCACACCTCACGTCACCCTGCGCGCACGCTGCTGTTCCCAGTCCACGCCGCGGTTCCAGTCCGTATTTCCCCGCGCGCTCTCTCTGGCAGCTCTTGTTTACTGGCGCAAAGACATGACAGGGGATCCTCGGAGAGGGAACATGCTATTACCAGCGTGGGGAACATTTATTTTCTTTATCGCATATTATTTTTCCGTTCTCCGCCGTGATTCGCCAGTTAATGAATGTTAAATATGAGTACGTGAATTCTGCTGAATCAGCTTCTCTTCGTTTATATTGACGAGAGAGAGTCTTCGCAACTGCTCGCCTGTGATCTGGAAATCTCGCAGAAATCTCAGTGGCTGCAGTGTTTTTTTAATCACCCCCTCAAACGCATCGGAAGTCGTCCTACAAATGACTCAACTGTTGGCTGACAGGAGCATCGCAAGCCAAAACGTGTAACAGACAGTAAAGTGCGTGTTACGTGTATAACGGCGAAACCTCGCTGTCAGCAGAGACCTGGAAAGAGTCAAATCAACCTATTCCAAAGACCGGAAGTCCAAGAGCAATATTTTGGCAGTGCACAAATCTGTAAACGGTTGTTTATCCGTGTCTCAGAAAAAAAGCAGCTGACTAAAAAAAGTTAGTGAGCCTCTTGTGCAAGCGCACATTTCGGCCTGCGTTCTGTGCGCGCGGCCGTGCTTCTATCGTTTTTTGAAGGCTTGAATCGATCTGCGCAGGTGCTGGCCGATTCAATGCAACCGATCAGAAATGAAGAATCGGCCGCTATTTATACAATATGCTATCTGCGCACATCGTTGCTCCTGTAGGCTGATTTACTTTGAGTAAAATTCGCGACACGCGCTGTCTGTAGCTCGGTGCGCGTGCATCAGCAGCATTCCGTGCGCGCGACCGCGGAGTAGCAGCTCGAGCGGATTGAACACGTTGGACTTTCCTCTCCGCCCATTTTTTTGAGGGGGTGATAGAAGCCTTTTTTCTGTTTTCTTTAAATTTTATCTTCCAAAACGACCGCGGTGTATTAAAACAGACGGTTTCCCCAGCAGAGGGGTATTTGGAGGGGACTTCGGACCGATTTTGGCTTCCCCTGAGGTCAAAATGCGGCTGCGGACTTTGATTGTTTTGGTCGCGTCTGTCTACACCGTTTGCAACTGTCAACAAACAAATGGAGAAAGTAAGTGTAACTTTGCAGCTTTGTTTTTCTTTCACGCGCATAATGTTTTAAGATTGTACCAGTTGTGTTTTCTGTTGTTTAAATGGTTTTTAAGTGGCTCTGTGAAATGAAAAAGAAGCACCGCAGATCTTGACCACTGTGACACATTTGGTAAAACAGGCAAACAGAAGGACATTGCGGGGCAAGGGCCGAATGAATCAAATACTGGGTCGTTTTGATGTAGATAAGTCCTTTCAGACGGGCTTTAATGGTTCAGAGTGTGTGTGCCTTGACCCTAAAGGCAGATTAACGATCGTTTGAGGACAGTATTGATCTATTTGTAGCTCAAACTGCTAGTGAGGCTCGGTAATGGTTTTCAAGTTCAGCCAGGCCCGTTTGATGCAGCCATTTGCAGCTCTGACAGAGGGACACCAGCGTTTTAATCCCAATCCAAACCTAAAGGACTGTCGTTTTGTTTATTAGAAAAGGAAGCGATGAAAGCTACGTCATCCTGCCGACTGAAGACCTGTTATTCGATCTTTATTAGTTGCCAAAGTTTATTACTTTGGCAAGAAACTGCTACTGGAGGTTCTGTGCCCTTTAAAGTTTTGCATCCAGCACAAAAAAAACTAATGTAGTTTAATTTCATCACTTCACAACTTGTGGACACATTTTCATGCAAATGTTAAGGTTACTATTAAAAAATAAAAGTTTTAATGAAAGGTTTTCATTATGCTGATAGCTCAGATGTCAGTGTTTGGTGGTTTAAATGCCCATGTGAGGTCTGTCCATACTTTAAGCATTTAAAGTATGATTTTTATGTCAGGTGAAGTAATTGGATATTATTGCTTCTAGTTTGCACTTTTTAATTTACAGAAATCCTACAAAGTATGTTGCCTTCCAAAAACGTGTCCTTTTTGTCACATCCGTAATGCATGTATATTGCCATTTTTCCAAAACTAGATAACTCATGCATAGACTGATATTTTGATATTCTGATAAAATCTGGATTTCATAAAATATAAACATATGGTTCAGTGTTTTGGTAAATACATTATGTATGAATTTATACTTAAAGTTTTGACAGAAATTGTCATGTCTATAACACTGGAATTGCCCAGATGAGTCAGAAGTTTGCTGTGAACATTGGCGATGCAGTAGGTTGATGAAAAAAAAGTCTGATCAATAAGTATTTCTTGAATCATTTGTTTATTTTGTAGTGAAGCTTCAGTTTTGCTGTTATTTTGAGTCTGCAGTCAACATTATAATTTTTTGAGTTCATGACGTGCACATGTTGGTAATGTGTTGGTATATTTATGTTGTTAGTAATTTACATTGTTGTGTAATCAAGTAGCACTTGTTTTGTTTCTCAGTGGTCTTGGAAGACTTCCTGCAACAGCTAAATAAATATAACCATGCTTTTGACACACTTGGCTGTGTTGAGCTCCAAACAAAACATTGGCTTATGTTCATTTCAGATGTTTCAAAAGTTCGAAAATACTACATTATTTTAGTACCATATTGAAAAATGCTATCAAAGGTGTATCATACCAATTATTTTTTTCTAGTAAGTGATTTTTGGCCTTATTTGTTTAGGTAAGCTATGTGAAAGACCAAGCACAGTTTTCTTATCTTGTTGCTTTGCAGATTGCTAAATATAGCCTTGATTTGGATGAAATTTATGCATTCAAAGTTCTGCCAGTTTCCATTTTGGGACTCTGTGTCTGAAGGTTGGGCTACTGTACGTTAGAGTAGTGTGTATAAAAGTGCTAAGTAAAGGCGTACAGATATAGAAAACAAATAACAAACACTGCATTAAAAAGATCAGTCTCTTGGCCTTCTTCCTGTAATAATTTTGTGTGCGTATGATTAAAATTGTAATTATAATTACAATAATAGTTTTTATTACATCTGTAGCTTCATATTTTTTTATTACATCTGTAGCTTCATATTTCCGATTGTTTTACTGTATTCAACTTCAGTTTATCTTTAGAACTCAGATTTGAATCTTAATCAACAATCGAATCGGCAAGACACGCGCGAGTCGTTTCCAGTCACCTAGAAACATATACTGAGCATGTCAAGCCTTTGTCTCGTTACGGCGTAGTTTATTAGCAGATAGTTGACACCTGAGGGTGTATGTGTGGCAGCTTTTATTGAAACTGAAAAGAGAAAAGATTGAGTAATAATGTGAAACCAGTTTGTGCGAGATTCTGAGGGCTGATTGAACATAAACAAGTTGTGTAATTGCTAAGTTGGCCCCCTTCTTGTTCCTCTTAGACTTGTAGTGAACCACTGTAGGGAAGAGTGAAACTATTTTGGGGCCTCAGTTCAGGCTTCTCAGGACGGGAAATCTGCACAGAGCTCAAGTCATCGCAGAACATTTATTAACACAGAGTTCAATGTCAGTCCTGCATTTATAATTCATAAGAATCGTAATCAATAAAAAACCTACTTGACTTAGTTTAATTGTGAATGACTTATACATGCTCTCTTAACTAACACATTTCTTTGCTATCAGTCTTTAATTTGCCAGTTGAGTTATCTAAACAGTGTCATTTGATCGAACCAATAGAACGGCTGTAGCCCTTAACATTGTTTTGTCACCCCGTGTCTTTAGACAGCACATGACAGCATAATTTATGCCTTTACAGACTAGAAATCTGAAACTATTTGCCTCAGTCACTAGCCTGGTTACATTGTTAATATCCGAAAGCAGGCCGTAGGTAATTTCGTAATTGCTACCTGCAACTATGTCAAGTTCTGGCTGACATTTTGAGTGGTTTACAGGATATTCCTTAACAATGAATGCCACATCCATTTAATCTTCTGTATGTAACATCTAAAAGCAAACGCTTAATAAACCAGATTTATTTAATTATCCAGCTTCATTCATACTTTGAGATGCAGGTGATTAAGAACCTGTTGCTAACAGGTTTTTAAAGCGCATTGATCTCTGATAGTCATGAATAATTTTGTCGTTTTTATCCGTTTAATGCAAACTTATTAAATCAAATCTAGTTCTTAACCTTCAAGCGTGATTTCATACATGCTCACATGTCTCTGAAGTTTTAAAATGGATTCAGACTCGAATCAAAACTTGTTCCGCTCAAGCAAATTCTCACAATCATTTCAGCATTAGCTCTCCTTTAATAGTTTTTGTTTGTAATTTCATATGTGTGGGCTGAGACTTACACAGTTTAGAGGTGGAAATGTGACCAGTAACATTGTTCTTCTCACCAGTCTGAACGTGAGAGCAGCTGGTGTGCAGGTGAATCTTTAAATCATCTCATCTCTGCTGACTGTTATTAGTTGCCCAATATTATTCTGTGTGCTAAATTTATTCCCTGTAACCTCTGTTGCTGTTTTTCTTGTAGGGGGAGGGGGTGGAAGGAAGTTGTCAACTTGTCACTATGGTGTCACTTATGCCCCGAAAGTAAAACCCAAATATCATGTAAATATGCTTTACAGTTGTCCTTTAAAAGAGGATTACAGTTAGTTTTTTTGTCCAAAGCTTTTTAGGAGGACATTAAAATTATCATTCAATTACATTTTTTATGTGTGTTTACAGCTCTAAAGATCAATTACAATTCCGTTTAATTGGTACAAAAACAAGAAGTCGATGAATACAAACTGGTAAAACCTCAAAAAGGAAGTGGGGAAAGAGATGCGGAGACGCCCCCTCTGAAGACTTCTGGTTTTAAATGTTCATACATTTAAAATGGTCATGTTTTCTGTGTCCGCCTTGAAGTGTTAGTCTTTGTTTGTTCTCAGTTTGTGTGAAGTGCACCCTTTGTGTGGCCTGACCTTTAGTCACTTTTAATTATCTTCCATGCAACAACATTTACATTACAAATCTTGCCATCATATGACACTCGTCTTGTGGTTGCTGCACAATCATGCACACGCTTATGCAGATCAACAACAGATTTTGATCTATATAAAAACACAGTTTGTCAGGTCTGTAATGACGCTGGATTAAGTCTCAGATTATAGCAATAATGTCAGAAATCAATACCCATTTCATCTTTAGCAAATGTTACGATTTATGGTAAATTACTATTACATTTTCTATTCTTCTATTTACACAATATTAAATACAATATATATTTTTTTAAAGTATATTTTTAAGATTGAATCTGTAACTTTTTTGGTTAACATTTTTAATAAACCGTGTGCATGTATTGTGGTCTTCCACACAAAAAAGCTGACCTTAAAAACATCTGCCTGCATTTCTCATCATTTTATATTCCGAGGTTGAACGGTAGCTTCAGTATCCTTTAAGGATTTGTTCCATAAGTGAACCGATGACACATTCATGTAGAATAGCCCTCACCTCGGTCACTACACCGCTGTTTCTTTACCGCTACACTATTCCTGCTTGTAAGTTGCTGGCAGATTATTCGTACATAGTGTATTGGTTTCAACATCAGGAGTGCAGTGCTAAAAATAAAGTTTGGACCGAAAGTGATGAGATATCGCAGATGAGGTTTGTGTGTGTGATAGGAAGCTTACAAGTCAGAATGTTTACACTACGTGGTTTGGCTTCCTCATGCTCCTAAACCTTTGGATTGCCACATGCAAGAATCCTTGTGGTGAAGCCAGTGTTCCAATGAGAATAAACTGCTATCCAACACGGGGGACTTTTTTAACCTTTCTTGTTCCTCTTGTTGGTATGCGTCAACTGCTCTGTCTAAAAGGTCTCAGTCATGTAAGGAGGGACCAGGCATCAGAGTTCATGTATGCGTGTAATTCATGAATCCCATCGTGGAATCTTTAAAGTCATGTGCAGCAGGGGCCATTTTCCTTTTAAAGGGGACACGTCCGCTAACAGGAGAAAGAAAGATGGTTGTTCTGGAGATTTTCAGCAGAAATGTTATGTTTATGTGTGGTATCATAAAATATTGTTTTTGTTTGTGTGTTTTATTGCTCTGCTTTAGGGATCATATTTTATTTATTCATGTACATGTTGGTAAAACTGCATACGTTTCTGTAGCTCAAAGGGAGCATTGCATTAGCAGTGCAAAGGTCATGGGTTCGAATCCCGGAGGACACACACTCTGAATAAAAAAATTTTTAAAGCTTAAATGCACTGTACTATGTTTAAGATGGCTTATCCATAAATTCAAAAAGGTTTGTCTTATACCATAGATGAAACTTTTTTCCTGTCTCGTTTCCTTTAATGGTTATGTTCTGGTTTCTCCTCTCTGCGATATAGGCAAACTCAGACAGCCGAGGCGCTCGTGCTCTAGTAAACCAGGCCTGGAATGCCAAAAAGCTGCAGGAAGAGTTTTTATTGTCTTCATTAACCATGTAATGACATATGGAAGACATCAGCTCAAAGAGCAAAAACAGCGCGACACTGAACTTTATATAGTTCAGATCATTTTTATTGTTGTTTATATTCTCCTTTAGAGGTTTCTATAGAATACATATTTGCATTTTAGCTTGTAACAGTCTCAGAATCTAATTAAATGTCATCATCTGTAAACAATTTTTGCTGGATATTTTCTCCAAATTAACATTTTGTTCTTTTTTTATTCTAGTTTGCTCGAGTAAAGACATCCGAAATAACGTGACCAACCTGCGGGTGCTGGAGAACTGCACCGTGATCGAAGGCCACCTGAAGGTCCTGCTCATGTTCACCACTAAACCGGAGGATTTCCGTGGCCTGACCTTTCCCAAACTGACAGTGGTAACGGACTACTTGCTCCTGTTCCGCGTTTACGGGCTGGAGAGCCTCAGTGACCTGTTTCCTAACCTCACGGTAATCCGGGGCAACAACCTCTTCTTCAACTACGCCCTGGTGCTGTTCGAGATGCTCCAGCTGAAGGAGATCGGCCTTCACAGCCTGATGAACATCACCAGAGGAGCCGTGCGTGTGGAGAAGAACCCTGACCTTTGCTACCTCTCCACCCTGGACTGGTCCAAGATCCTCGACTCCATGGAGGACAACTACATCGTGGCCAATAAAAACGATCGGGAGTGTGGAGATATCTGTCCCGGGACAGCTCAGGGCAAAACTACCTGCCCCCTCACCACCATCAACGGGGACTTTGGCGAGCGTTGCTGGAACCAGAAACACTGCCAGAGAAGTGCGTAATACTTTATTGTTTTTCTGTTGTTTTAGCTGTGCTTCTTTAAACCATCACGCAGAATGTTGTCACACCCTCGCTTTCAGATAATCGTTTCAAACCCTTGCCTCTGTTTTCACTGATGCACTCGGGTAAAAATATTTATATTACCATAGTGCCCTGAAATGTTTTGAGAAGTAAGTGGAAAGTTGTCAGGGCTGTGTGTCGTGAACATTGGCAGCAGTTTCGCCAGTCATGCTGGAAGCAAACAGTCAGGTGATCTTCTGCAGTTAAGTGAGCCAACCTTCTGTGTCAAAGCTTGAACCGTGTTCCAGTGAATGACGCAATAGTCCTGTTTGTGCAGTTGTTGGGGTGTGTTGGTGTGCGAGTTTTACCTGACTGATTTGGCTGGAGTGGTATAACCAGGCGTTTGCTGCGAGCTGGTGAATAGCCAGTGAGAGGAGGCTGTCTGTGATAATCTGGTGTAAAACTATTCAATTTGCTGTACAAATGAGTTCAGGTTTGAGCATACGGAAGAATTTGCATATTAGTCCGAAGCCTTGGAGCGTGATTGCGTAACACGCATGTAGCTTCTGTTCTTTGAACCAACTGTATGGCTTCATGTTGTGTTTCAGTTTTCCTATTTCAGACAGACTATGTAGTTATTATAATGCTTATATTTAGAGTTAGGGAAAATCACACTTTCTTCATTTTCACATCTAGATGTTTAACAATCTAGCTCTTCATTTTCAAACCCAGTATACGTATAAACTTTCAACAATTTCATAATTTTTCCGTAATCTAAGGGGCAAAATGACCTAGATGTGATTATGTAGGAAGAAGCCTGCTAAGCGTCTTACTAAATCCTTCTGCTGGAAACACACGTTTGGTGAATAGCAGTAGGAAAGAGCACAGAGTTTTTGGCCAAAGGCTGGAATTAAAAATGCATTATCAGTGATAGAAACAGCGCTGGCCTGGTGTTTGGTCTTGTGGTGAAGGACTTGTGGTTTGGGGTCTGATGTTGCCGAGAGTGTGCAGCAAATTATGAAACCGCAGAACACTATAAAGCGTTCAGAGATACTGTAAGGTGAATGTGCTCGCACAGCTTTGTATTGTTTTGATGACCTCAGAATAAAAACAGTTTTGATCAGTAATGGATTTTGAAGGTGGTTAGTACGTATTTCTATTGGATGGATTTTGAGTGAGTGAGTATATTTTGGGTGGCTTTGTTAAAGGAGTTTCTACCATTTGTCACAATTTGATTTGCTGTCAGTCCATTTGTTAAAATCCTAGAACCCTGGTCTTGTATTTAGGCCCTCCTTTTTGCCTTTTTTTTTTTACAGATATATAGATATACCTGGTAAAATAGCTGAAATCCAATCACCTCTTATTAACATCTTTAATGGCAAAATAAGAATGTTTGTCATTAGCTGTCAATATTTGTCATTGCTTTTATTATAAGTGTTAGCACCCATTTGGTGCAGTTTTTTCCTTAAGTTAAGAATTGGTATTTCCTAAACATTAGGACACTGGTTTTAAAGACCAAACTGATTACCAGACAAACTCCATTTAAACTTTGTAGATCTTTTCTGTTAAGATCTTATTAATTTTGTAAGCTTTATATTTAAATACTTTGTACGTTAATACTTTTAGATTTTAATACTGAATGGTTAGGCAGTCACAATCCATTACCATTGCAAACAAAAATTCCAAAACGATTAATGATGCAGGAGTGAGTAAATAAATCATAATTCAGAATCTTCCACAATTTCTTCTGAAAGTATAAATATGATAAACAGTATGTGCGATAAACTGAGTGAAGTGAGTTATTCTAGTTTATTAATCCCTCACCATTGAGGATATTACACATTGTGTTTACACATTCTTATACTCACTTACTCTTTGCCGCATGCTTGCTGCTGTTCCTTTTGTAAAAACTCCTTTACCCTTTTTACTTAACACAAACACACACACATGCTTGGTGACATCTGTTCAGCTACTGTATTTCAGCAGGGATCCAAGCATGTCCCTCGCCCTCAATGAGAGAGAGAGAGAGAGAGAGAGAGAGAGAGAGAGAGAGAGAGAGAGAGGAAAGTTACTGAGCACAGCCAGATCATCAGACCTCTTAAATTGAGCAGCTGCCTCTACAGAAGAGAAGAGAGCAGGGCAGAGACAGAGATAGCGAGGAAAAAACTGTGCTAACTGCACAGAGACGCACTGCCAAAGTCTCTTTCGCAGATTTCCGTGGTTCCGTTGGCAGCTGTACAAAAGAGTTTTTGTTTCATATTTGAAATACTTTTGAAAGTATTGCCGCTGGTTTTCCTGAGCAGATTTGCTCAGTAAGCCTGTTTTGGCCAATGGAAACAGTAACACTTATTTAAATCTTTTACTGTTGATGAATTAATCGAGTCTGAATCAAGATCAGGCCCTTATTTGGTTATTTTAATATCGTCTGCTCACTCATCCCAACTCACAACGCTGAACATAATAACTGAGCATCATCCTGCACCATGATGCATCCATGAGACTGAATTCTTGGCATCCACCGGCTACCAACTGAGGCATTAAATAGAAAAATAATAGGTAAACAGGAAGATTTCTGAAGGTTGGTCATATTTAAACATGCTTAAGAAGAGTTTGTACTGTAGACTTGTATAATGAGCAGGATATCGCTGACCTGAGAACAGTTTCTCACAGCTTCTCCTGGACCTGTGAAGTTTGCTGTCAGTGTAAAGTCCATGTTTTGTGTTAAATCTGTTAGCAGAGCTCTGAGGCTTTTGTTTAGGCTGTCAGCCAATGCAGAATAAAGCTGGTCTTCCCCAGGTGTTACGTATTTTACACACATTATAAAATGATCTTTGTGATCTGTCCTCAGAGGAATTAGAAACACAGCAGATGGTGAAAAAAGATGTTTGACTGAGCAAAGACCGTCAGCATGTGCACACATGACAAGCCATGGATGAGTAAATGATAATATTCACCTTATCGGTGACATTTTCTTTGGATTAAAGAATACAGCTCTTATTTAAATAGCTAGGGTTTTTTTGATGGTATAATTAGCTTTGCATAGTCCAGGGTTTCCCAAACTGGGGTTTGCGAACTCCTGGTGGTTTACGAGGAAATGGCAAGGGTTTCGTGAGTCGAGTTAAATATAATTTAATGATAAATGTAAACAAATAATTTAACAAAAAACTTACCAACAAAAAAAGTTATATTTCATTTGTTTAATCTGCATGTCATGTGACCATTACACATGTCCGAATACAATATATCAGAAAACTGAAATTTTCAAAATTGACAAATCCGTTTTATGTACCAATAAAAGAAAATTACTAGATCCAATAACAGGTAATAATAGCAAAAACTATGTAAAATACTAATGATGATAACTTTGAAACGGATAGAAAATGTTTTTGAAGTTGCAATAGACATGCAAATGTGCTATTAAATTATTGAAATTTATTTAAAATATCAAGTGGTTCTTTAAGTAAAAACTTTAGGTCAAGGAGGTTCGGCTAACAAATAATTTTGGAAACCCCTGGCATAGTTCATTATGTTTGATGGACAGAGCTCAGTTTGGATCATATAGTCTTTCTGTCTGCTTTTGCACATATTGTTGGGGAAGATATTTACAAACTCTATCTTCAGAAGCTACACAGAACTTAAAAATAAAGAAGTTGTGCTACGGCCACTGTCAAAACATGTAGTTCACTCAACTAAAGTAGCTTAATGCATTCGAGGGGACTTTTTGCATTTGAGGGGTAGCTATTAGATGATAAGTGTTTTGTTGCACAATCGAAGCAATATGTATCTGGCACAAAATGATAATTAATGAATATTAATGTAGTGGCCACATTAAATTAAGGTGATAAACACGCACTTATGAAATTTGAAAACACTTCAGTTAATGTAACAATGATGAAAGTAGTGGTAATTTGCAACATAGAAGACAAGACAGTGTGTCCTGAATGTGTGAAATGTTTATTTTCATGAACCATTTAAAAAAACCAAATGGGTAAAATCATCGTGCGAGTCTCCTCAGCCCTTCCATTGCTTTAAAATATATTGTCACTAGCGGATGAATGACATACTCTTGTACAGACACGTTCTTCACTGTAAGAACAAGTCAAATGTATTAATAGCATGAGAAACAAAGATAAAGTCAAGAGGAAATGTTTTAATGGAGCTGGTTTATTTTTAAACGTTCTTTATTAGGTGTAGACCTTGAGGAGTGGGAACATTCCTCCAACTTTTTCCACGTGAGACAACTCCTGGTTTACACACGTCAGCATCCTTCATGTCTCCATCCGTTTCAATCTCCGAGGGGCTGCTCAGGTCAAATTTTGTCATCCGCTGGATGCCAAACACCGGAGCGGAATGTAAGTTATGTATGTGAGGGGAAATATTGTATGTTTGGAGATGTGTAGTATGTACAGTATGTAATTTGCCATTGCTGGTAGATGAACATTGGGGTGAAAGTGTGTGTAAAGTGCATGCAGGGGTGTGTATACTAGAGGAAGGACAACACTGCAGGACGGTCCACTATCGAGTCCTCCGTTTCCCCCTCAGTAGCCCGACAGTCCGGTACTACAGGATACACTGGCGCCAATTCAATCTCAGCATGGAACAATAGCTGTCACCGAACTTCACAGAATGTTCGTCTCAATTGTTTCCGGGCATTGTTAGGCGGCTTCCTACTTGGAGGTTATGAATGGTCCCAAGGGCAGAACTCTCCACCACCACTATAAGACAGGAACCTCAGTAACTGACCGGAGAGCCTCTGTACATTGTAAACATAAACACTCAGATCCTTCCAAACAAACGCTCCACCATGGGATGGATAAGATTATTTGTTTTAGAGGAAGATAAAGGCACGTGTTAGTATCCGTATACGCGTGGAAACGGGATTTAAGTGTCAGAATGGCAGTGGATGGAGTACATCAATGTAATTGAAAATCTGCGAATTTAGGCCATTTTTACACGACAGCGATGTCGTGAAAAACTGAACGTTTCTAAACGATCCTCTTTAGTGTTCTGCTTAGTTCTTCATAAAATGCTGAGCATCTGAATTCTCCTTTGACCTAATTTGTTTTTCTGGACTGAAGTACATTTAACATGCAGAACTTTGGAGCATGCCAGTTTTCCAAAGCTTTTCGTAGCAAGTTGTTATTACACAGTGTAGTCTCTTAAAACACAACACGTGTCAGAGAGCTCAGCCAGACCTGCTTCATTGCCATTAAATGAATCACTTTTTCTCTTTCTCTTTATTAGTCTTTTTTCACGCACATTCTTATCCAACCTTCGTTTGCTCTGTGGAAATCATATCGATCCTCTTCGAAATGTTTCAACATGACTTTCGAACAAACTTCCCTAGAAGTGCTTCCTAAAAATAGTCCTTCTGTAACATCAGGATATTAATCATGCCGTGTCCAGAATTAATCCACTGTAATTATATGGGCTGCGTAGCATTCTGTGGATCCAAGTAAAGTGCAGTTTATCTTCTCCCTTTGAGCAGAAACCTAAAAACCCATTTGAAAGGTTTTATAATTGGGTCATAATTAAGATCTTAAAACAAGGATTTTTATGGCTTAAGCCACTTAAAAGAAACTTTGTCATGCCAGTGCAAATTGTAAATCCTCAATGATTGATTAACAGTCTGTGTTTACATGGATCTGGTCAATACGGATGCTTTTTTGGCTCTTTGGGATACTTGAGTTCTCACAAGCCGGTGTACTCGAGTGAAGCCCCTCCTTTTGGGCTGAGACAAACCCACTGAGTGCCAAAGGTATTAACTCAGTCTGAAGCCGAATGCCGGGCCCTTCCCCTGGAATCTCAGATATCTGAAGCATTCATTAAACCTCCGCAGACAAGCATTTCATCACTCTTTTACACTGTTTTTATTCAAAGCTCTTCTGTGATAAAACCTCTGTCCAGGCTCCTTTAGATGTTCCCGATCCCTTTACGTGCTGAATGAATAGTGTTTTAACTTAATTGCCGCAATCGGATTTGCTTTGTGGAGCAGAGCATTGTGAAAGATGAACCGATTTGTGAACCGAGCCAGGGGTTTTCCCTATTTTTTCGTTTTTCGCTATACGTAAGTACTTGGAAAAAATTATGCATTAAGTATTCAGCGTTTGGTTATAGTCCCATCTCTTCCATAATAAATGTGGTAACTTTAGGTCTTCAGGCACGATCAAAACCTGCAGAGAAAGCTGTCTGTAAACTGTCAGAGCATCCACAGGGCTGTTGAGGTTAACTCTGTGGTGAATTTACAATATCTCACTTTTATTAACTTGATCAAAGATTAAATGCAAAGCACCAGTAACCAAATTCTTCCGGGGTAACCGAATCTTTACTGCTTCCTCTTGTCTATTATGTCACTAGAGTTTTTGCTGGTCCTGAGTATCTCTCTATTTGTCCTGTAGGTTTCTAAATTGCATAAACAATTACAGTAGACTTTTTAATTATGTGTATTTCACAGGATTTAACTGCATTAATGAAATAATTTCCTCAGAAATGAAAATTCTGTTATTGTTCACTTGCATGTCACTCCAAACCCATGTGAACTTCTTTCTTTCCTGGAGGCTTGAATGGCACAAAAGAAATGCTGAAGGATGTACTGAAGGGGCGGGAGAATTTTATGAATGACAGGCGTTTGAAGGCGTAGAAATGTGCAGAACTGTCTGTGGATGCAGATTTGTACTGGCCCGGTTATTGTTAATAAAACATCTGTGTCTATAAATGGGATATTTGACTCTGTCCTTTAGTGTGACATACAAAAAATTTAGAAAAAAACCCTCAAACAATTAAGATAAATCTTTCTTATCCTATTTGTAACTTCAGCAATTAAGATGAATCTCTCATGCTATTTGTATATTCAGCAAAACACAATTGAAGATATTTTGAAGAATGTTGATAACCAGACAACATCAGTCCTTATTGAGTTTCCTTTGATTGAACACAAAACCACTTGAGACATTTCTCAAAATATCTTCTTTTGTGTTCCATGGAATAGTCATATACAGATTTTAAACAACATAGGGTGAATAAATGATGACATAATTTTAATATTTGGGTGAATTATTCATTAAAATACATTACAATCTCATAAACTAGCCCTAACCTCTCGACTCCAAGTTGTAAAGTTTAGCTCTTTATTCCAGTGGGAGTGTCTTTCCCTCACTGGTTCAAATCTTTAAAAAAATGTAAACCGATGTTCACCTAAATGAAGATTGTGCTATTGTTTCAGTAGCCTTAGGGGTGTGTTGTCCAGACTGATTTTGGGGTGTGGTTGATATATTGGATATAACATTCCTGCTGTTTTAAAAAAGAGACGGATGCCTCTCATGCAGCCTTAATGTTTTTAGTTTGTAAATATTTTTTTATTTTTTGAAAACTAAACAAATAAATGAGTTGTCATGCATCGCGAAATCAGTACGGTTGATGCAGTACTGTTTATCATCCTGATGTCACGTCATTCCTTAATTCGATTTCCTGTCTGTCATCGCAGGCCTCGACTAGGTGCCAATGAAATGAAGAGAGCGAGCGAGAGCGATCGTGATGTTGGAGTGTTTTTCCTCCATTACGGGTGGCCGGCTGCTTAATGAAACTGTTTACAACGTCTGCCTTTACTCACTCTTCTACCGCAGCTAATGCTGCTGGCCGCTGCTACACCTCCTGCAGCGTGTCATGCCGCTGTCACCTCTCTGAAACCACCATTAACCCCAAAACACAGACTAATTAATGCCTGCCCTTCTAGCATCTCATTACTCTGTCTTGTTCGCAATGTTGTGCCATCCAGTTATAACAGGAGCTTGTGTCTCTGATGTGTTAGATTAGCCACGCATCTTTGGCGTGCTTTACAATATGTGCTTTATAATGTCTTCTGTGGTTTCGTTGTGAAGAACCTTTTATAGCAATTATATTTTTAAGGGGCAGTTTCCACCGGAACGCTTTTTTCAGTTTTTTGCAATGGAAGAGGCATGTTTTTGCGCTGCAATGCCTTAGTGATAGACACTGCTATTTCCATACCAAATCTAGACCCACCTTTGATCACTTTCATTTTTGTAAGCCTCTGTTTACCACTTAGCTCTAGTGATCTACACCCTTAACAGTTCATTTCAGTCTGAAATGACCCATATGCCTTAACAATCCTTCTGGATTTTGTCTGCTGTGAGAGCAATTTGTATAATACACAGATAGTGTGTGCATGTGTTTTTGGATTGCATTACAATGTTTCCTTTAATTGGGCCAACGTGATCAATTCGATTTGGTTTAGCAAGGACAGGATGTGTTTGATAGACCCCAAAATCAAGATTATCGGTATAATTATCGGTATAATAATTATTATGTGTGTTAGCATGTTAACATTGACAGTCCTAGGCAACACGCTTTTAAACAGCATCCTGTCAGGCTAAAATGGTTTCAAGCACCCAAAATGAACGTGATGAGACCAAGAGACCTGACTGACTGCTGGATGTGTCGTGCCCTGATGCAGCTGCACGCAGTATAAGCGATCAGATACACACATCCTTGATTGGCAGAAAAAAGGCTCGTTTTATTTAGCTATTCTTTGTGGTTGACAATTTCTCAGGATTTGTCAAGATATTATACTACATGTCAACATGCATGAGGAGGTCACGTGACAACACTGTGGCATACAGTAGTTTTAGTCCAGTTATATTTTGACTTTTCTTGTGAAATTTTCCTAGCTTTGCACACTGTAAAGGAATCTGTAAAAATACAGGAAAGGTGTAAATCTTTGTGTTTAAAAAAAAAAAAAAAAAACTGGCAAACTTTTCTGTTTTTGTACAATTTTTCCACCGTAAATATCACATAGTTTTGTTTAATTTACAATTCCAAGCCCTTTATTTCATTAACTGATATACAAGATATTTAACTGTTATAAATCTGCTATAAATCTTTGACATTATTTTACAGTAAAATGAAATGTATATGTGAAAGTTTTTCACATATAAAATGTTTATTTTTAATAATTTGTAATTAATTATTAGTTACCTATTAATGCAACCTTAAAAGTCTGAACACAGGTGCACATAGTTTTTTCAGTTTACACAATACATTCATGGATATCTTCATCACGTTTAGACAGATTGTATTTACGGTTATTTACGGAGTCATCCAAACACTTATCGTAATTCCTCTTCATTGTGTTTTGAGTAGGCATTTAAATGACTTTCTTCAGCTGGCAAGGAAATAGTACAACTGAAAAAGTACAGAACATCCCTGTACTCTATGATCCAACGCCTTACTCTGGAATTGTGGATTATTTGGACAGGAGGTGTTCATCAGTTTCAGGTTGCTATGGCGGAGAGGCCCATAAGAAAGGAATTAGTCTTGTTGACACATGTAAGGTGTACTCCAGGTCTGTGTGTTTACTGTATGTGTGTGCTGGGTATCCTGCTGTAATTCACCTAACAAGATTAAGGCCCTGACATTCCTTTTACACTTTAACAGTCCCACATTTGATCTCACATCATTTGCATAAATCACATGTGCAGAGATTGGACAGGAATTACCCAGCGTGGTAAAAGTCACTATAAACACGGCTTGGAGGAAGACACCAAGATGGTACATAGATGAAGTCTAATGCAGCACATCCTGCTTTGTGTTTAGACTTTACTCTGTGAACAGACAGCTTGATATATAGGCCAGGCCAATTAAATCACCCATTAATGAGATTATCTGCATTAGCTGATATCTGCGCCAGCTTGACCTATTTTTTTTTCTCTTGAGTCGGTTCTATAATCAAAACTTTGAATTATTTAGTAAATTATTATAATATATATATATATATATATATATATATATATATATATATATATATTATTTTTATAATATAATAATTATAATTATTATATTATAATAATTTATAATAGTCAATTATTATATTATAACAAAAATAACATTACATAATATAAATATTCCCATTGATGCAGCAATCAGAGATTCTGCTTTGCTGTTTTGTATTTTTTTTATATAAAAGGTCCCGTAATCATACAGTAAATAAAGGATCCGAGCCATATCTACAAAGTCCACACTATTATGAAGACTTGAATTAAAGGTTCACTTACAGTAGTGAAGTTCTTATGATACGAACCTTGAAAATGCCATGACAAGTGCATAATGCTGAGTTTAACTTCACAAAGGCTGCCCGCATCATTTACATAATGTTAATGACACATGACAGAGCTTTAAAAGAAAGGTTTAAGTGTGGGTTGTTTAAGTTTCCAAACACTGCCTAGCACTGCATATTATTCTCTAAGAAGAACGTCTATCTCTTAGCCTTTGACCCAGTGTAGAGATTAGCTTATTTGTTTTTCCTTTAGCAGTTAAGGTATCTGTTTGCCTGGCCTTAATCTTTTTGTGTGCTTTAGTTTTCCTCTACGGCTAACAGAGAAAAATTTGACTTCTGGTTTGCAAGACATTTCTTAACCAAATCTCTCGTTTCTGTATAATGACAGAATGAGGTGTGAACAATGGTTTTTGCGGTCTACTCAAAGCAAATATCTATAGTGCGTACTGTCACCACCTTTTGCGATAGCATTAAGGGGATTGTGAGATTGTTTGTCACTTGCTGACATGTCAGATGTTGCCTGTCATAAAGACAATAGCTGAACGTACTTTAACTGACTTCCCTTGTGATACAATTGTGACCAAGCTCTGATCTGTGCCTAACAAGAAGGCATCGCAATTGCTAGGGATCAGATTTTGTGTCACATTCACATCCTTTTACACTCTCCTCTCTCTCACACAATCATGTAAGCCATCACGTGCATGATTCCCTAATGGAAGTTGATCTCCTCTCAGGTGTTTCCCTCTCACAGGTGAATTTGCTTCGAACTGAACTGAACTCTTATTTAGCGTGTACACGCTGGTTGTTGTTTCTGATTAATGAGTCACGTGCAGCCTGATGTTAAAATGTGACCAGATCCAGCAGATGGTGGCCTGCGACATGAATGAATGAGTGTGTACCCCAAACCTTCACTGAACATACTAGATTTTTACTTTTTCTGAAGGAACAACTTGTGACAGGTTGATTATTAAGCTGATGTTTTGAGGTCTTCTGCATCAATTAATGACTGCATTCTGTTGACTTATTAACAGGAAGTGGTCATCCCACCTATAATGTCAACTCTGCTTTGTGCACATATTCCTTATACTTGAATTTTTAATGAATTCCTTATTTGTAATTACTAAATAATATTAAATTTATTTTCATTATGTTAGTCATCCTTCACCTTGGACAATTGGTATTGGTCGTTAATAAAACCCATATTGGTTAGCCAACTGCCCTTCACTATGGGAGGCTGTTCTAAGTGGTTTTGTAATGCATTGCTATGCGGTTTCTAAGCTGTTCTTGTTTGTTGCTAGTATGTTTCTTGTTGCTGCCTAGCTGCATACTGGGCCAAGTGAAAAGAGCCCACCCCCAGGTCTCAATGATATTCTGGTCACTAAATATGGCTCTGGTCCCTCTTTCAAAGCAGGTTTATGTTTACAAAGCCAGAAACGGCTCAGAGGACAATTCCAATAATTGACCTGCAATGCATCTTATTAATAACAACACACGATGTAAAACATCGTTCACAACAAAGTTTATTTAGCACAGGGTTTGTTTACATTAGTGGTGAACCGAGAGAAGCCCAGTATGGTATATGCTGGAAAGCAGAGAAGAGCTGATTTCTTCATAACAGTGCAAGAACTATTTTTTTTGTCGTAGCTGTGCTGCTTTACCCTCCCCTTGTCTTTCTGGCCAAGGTTGCAGACACCAGAGCAATAAAGGGTTAACACACGATGGCTCTGCCTCACAGGTCGTTGAATGGTTACCTTCCACAGCCAGCAAACACATTGGTTAATGTTGAGGGTGGATCTCCGGTTGGGGGTGTAAAACGAAACGGAATCCGGATCAGGACTCGTCACACACGGCGCGTGTGTATTCGCTCACAGCCACGAGAGAAAGGGGGAGGGGGAGATACACGGGCAGAGGCGGTAGGGGTTTTCGAAGAATAGACGCTTACGAATTTTCATGGAAAGTGCTTTTGTAAGTCAACATGCTTGTTTTTTTTTGTACAATAGAGAGTTTCTTTTTTTTAAATGGATTGGACACACAAGTGAGAAGATTTACAGCATGTGGCTTGCCTGTTTTTCACCTCTGTTGTTAATAAAACCTCGCACATATGCACACACACCTTTGGGTGGATTATGGTGTAGAAAGGACAGAGGTTGTTGTTGTGCTCTTAAGTGTCTGACCTGCTGTCACCTGACATCAGAGCGAATGACAGCGCCGTACATTGTTTACGTGGAATAAAAATGTGTCCACAAGACGGTACGTTCGAGTTCAAGGTTGTCTGAAAAGCAGCTTTGTTTTACACCTTCTGTATAAAAAAAAGTGCATTGAGCTGCTACGACGGAAAAACTGAGTTCTTTTGAAATTACATATGAATTGAGTTTTAGCTCGGATCATCGCCAGCGTTCTCACTTCTCATGACAACCTTTCCTTCTCTTTCCTTTAGATAGTTCGGAAATTTGTTTTCTGTAGTAAGAGATGGACTGGATCTCACACACACACACACACACATTTTTCCTCTGTGGCTTGTTCTGTGTCCTATGGGCATTTTAATACGAGTTTTGGTTTTGTCTCTTGAGCACGGCTCTTCTGCTGTGTGTGTTTTTATCAGGACATATAGATTTGCAAAATATATATGAGATCCTTTTATTGAGGTGTTAATTTATGTATGCATTTATATTTGTTTAGCACAGTTGAATTACTGAAGAACCAGGTTGTCCAAATATACAGAGAAACCTTGAGAACCATGAAACTTGTTACCTGAAAAGTTTAAACTTTTGGATTTTGGCTACAAACACTTGAATGTAGTTCATTTATAGACTGAAACCTAAAAGTTCATTCATCTTTAGGAAATGCTTTAACATAATAAAATTGTTTTTTGTCTGTGTTTTGGTTATTGTTGGAGCGACTTTATGAGACAAATAGCGGTTTTGGCAGATTGTACTGTCTTAGTTAGATTTAAGGTAAAATTGGGGTCATTTTGGTGAACAAAATGCAATAACATTCGGAACACAGTGACCTGGTACTACTGATGTAGTGTTACAGCTTTTAATATCAGCTTGGCACTGTGTAAAAGTCAAGCAGAGAGAGAGATTAAATCACACATAAAGTTTAAAAATTGCGATACATCTCAATGTATGTCTTGGTGACACGTGTCATCGCTTGTATCATATCAGATGCTGTATGGACAGAAGCCACTCGTCCTCTCTCTGAAGTGATGTTATGTAGTTTTGTGTTGACTACAACTACTGCAAAACCATCACAGCCCAGCTTTGCAACTCAACTCACCTGTGTGTGTTTGTAAGAGGGGTGTTGAGAGCGTGTTCAAACAAACACGCATGTGCATTCAGGGCAGCGCATGCTCCGGCCAGCCGCGCATGGTTTATTTTTAACAGGCTGTCTCTGAGACACGCTGGCGGGTCACGGGTTGTTAGAAAGAGGCCAGTGAAGTCACACATACAATGACTCCAAAAGATTTCATGCCGTTGACATGGTGGCCTTTCAAGAAATAAAGGTGACGATATATATTCTTTCCTCTGCCACATTTGTCCCCGTAAGGACCTCTTTGACCTCCTGATCTCTCCGAATGTATCTTTAGTCTCTCTCGCTCTCTCTCTCGCTCTCTCTCTGCTTCTCCTATGCCACATTTGACTTCTTTCACCTCATCCTTTTTGGTAGGGTGCGGGGTAAAGAAATATGTAAACACAATTTGGAGTTTTCCTGACTTCAGTGGGAGAGAAAAACTTTTAACAAGACTCTTGTCAAACAACTGTGTAAATTTTGTGAGTTTATAGGTTTTTGTGTTTGTGAGGGAAAGACAGCGAGCACATACAAGGCAGAGGAATGCGGTTACACCATTTTACGAGCTGCTTATCAAGAGTAAGCCATTTTGTTATTGTTTTAATGTTATTCTGGTAGGTATGAAAAACAGTGGCGATAATAATAGTGCGTAATGAGTTTCTGTGGGACTATCCTGACTGTAGTGTGTCTGATGTTACTGTAAATGAAAAGCATTTGCTAAGTATATTGCATTTACATTTATCAGAAACTTGATCCCAAACAAGTGCAAAACACAAGTTTTCAGCATCTGTTGCATGTGAAATGAAGTTGCATGGGCTGAAGCAAAGACTGTGTTACTGTATGACTTTTGAATTAAATGTATTTAAATTGAAAAACTCCAAAACAATAAAATAAGTAAAAACGCACTTAAAACTGAACAGAAGCTATTTTAGCAGAATATTATTATATTATAATATAATTATAATATATTATTCTTCATTCAAGAAAAACAATTTTAAAGTCAGCATGATAGCAAAGTAGAAGATATATATGATTAAATTAGCTTCTGGAATAAAAACAATGTGCATCTGGTTGGATCTGGAACTAGAAGGCCAGGTCACTGGACAGTCAATATATTCTGATGACATATTATCAACTAAAGAGATGTCATGTAGTTGATTAACGATTATAAGCGCACATAAATAAAAAAAATTGTTCGTTCAGATCAATCATTTATTATAAAGACTGCGTTATTCCATAAAAAAAACATAGAATTTATAGTTTTGATTACATGGTGACTTGAGCTGGATATCTAAGTGCTGAGAATAAACGGGAGAGGGGGTAATATGCAGTAATATTTATATTTTCTCTTAATATTGTCTTTTAGCCAAAAAAACATTTCATTTTTGGCCACAGAAACGTCAGTGCAAATTTTTTTTAGTCGTGGAAAATGTGTTTTCTTATGTTCCCAATGATCTCAAATCACCAATGTTTGTTGTCATCAGTAGCAGGTCACTGATGTCGCTGATAATGCCCAAGATGTGTTTAAACCTGAATATTCCTGGGATCCTATATCATGTTGATCCAAAGTAATCATTTTTCTTTCCATCTCTCCCTACAGTGTGTCCATCCTCATGCAAGCACCGGGCCTGCACTAAAGACAACCAGTGCTGTCATGAACAGTGTCTGGGTGGCTGTTTGGAGCCCAACTCATCCACTAAATGCGTGGCCTGTCGTAACTACATGCACAATGACATCTGCGTCGACAGATGCCCACCTGGATTCTACACCTTCAAGGGCTGGCGCTGCGTTAACTTTAGCTTTTGCCAGGAGCTCCACAACAAGTGCAAGCAGGGCAAAGGTGACTGCCACGAGTACGTCATCCACGATGGCGCCTGCATCCCAGAGTGTCCTTCAGGGTACACCACTGTAAACTCTACCACGTAAGTGACCTGCTACCCGTACATTCTTGCATCAATGTATGTGCGCAGAGGCTAATGTGAACGTGTCTCCAAGTGTCCTAAAGGATACTTCTCTGTGCAGTGGCCTGCAAATGTTCGGACCCACATGAGCTACAAAAGCTTTTGCATATAAAGTGTGAGAAGTGCACTGGTCACAAGACCACATTTGTGTGTGATGATGTCAGGTTTGTGACTTTGATGGATGATAGAGTTCTTTAAATGGCTACAATCACTTATTTGCAGAATTTCTTAATTTTAGGCTTAGAAATTTTAATGTGTAATGTGATCAGGGGGTTTGGCATCTCCACATGTGAAGATTTGGTGCTAAGCGGAAATAACTGAGATAACATGATTTTGATGCTTTTATGATGCTCAGATGGCTCTGAAAACGTTCAGGATAGGGCTGACGATATTTAAGAAAAATGCAATATGTGATATCATGCTAAATAATGCGATGTTCGATATGTGATACGATATTCCTTTTTCTAAAGCTCATTTAAACTATATTAAAATGTTTTTTTTATAACCAACATTGTTTCATATTTCACAGAAAAGAAAGCATCAGCTAGCTATGAAAGCTTTGCGGCTTGTTGACTGTCTTGCATCAGAGCACGCGCATGGCACACATACGCATATCCCAACTAACATCCATGTACAAGATACTATATTTTCCACTTTGGCCTAAAACTTTGACCATACGTTACTTTTTGAAGTATTAAAATTAAATCACTCATGTATTGCAAACCATTGCGTTATGCATATTGCGATATACACATTTGCGATATCTTGATGTATTGTGCAGCCCTAGTTTCACATTGTTGATGCATACAGTTTGTAGCATTATGGGAATCAGAGATGACAAGACATACAGTAAGTGAAGATTGCTTGGTATGATCAGGGCGGTACTGTAAACAACTGGTTAAACACTCCAAAGGTCACTTGGGAGTGAGTGAGAGTATGTGTAAAAGAACATTTACTGTATGTTTAAGAGAGGATGTGTGTGTTTTAAAGCGCTGACCCAGTGTGAGGCTTGGCAGTGGAGTTTGTGCCTATTCAGAGAAGGTCAGAGCAGGAAAAGTTGGACTTTCACAGACCGCCTCTATTTTGTAGATGTTTTCAGAACACAGTTATGTATTGTTTGTTTGTGGTAAAAAATATAGGATGACCAGTGTCCTAGTTATTCTCTCTCTTGCTATTTCTATGCATGTCTGTATGCGGATGGACGATCGGCCACATAAGTGTTGGGTTTTTCAGATTTCATCGGCATAATGGTCACTCTGATTTCCAGACATCACTTTGTTCCAGCTGTGGTCAGACACTAGCAAAACCCTTCAAAGAAAAGGACAGAGCATACAATTACAATGACATATTTGGATACCATGAATAAATATCTCATCGCGTATGTTTTTGTAAATGTTACATTATGCACTGATAATGCACTTTAACCCAGCAGTCATTACATCACACAGTACATAGTAGAAAAAGAATCGGCAACATGAAAACTAAAAATAGATGTACCATAGTTTTGTTTTGTCCTGTTTTTTCTGTTTCTTATTCTGCTGCTCATTTTGACCCCTGGGTCGGGCACAGTGGGAGTGCGGTCTGCAGACACACAAATCAGAGGCTGGACAGACGCAGCACAGCGATCCCGTCTCTCGCCCCGTGCTGCAGAGGTTACGGTCTTTGCACGTCTGCCAGTCTCCAATGAGATATCAGGAGTTTCGACACTCCTGTCCCTTCGTTGTCCTCTGCTGCTCGTCTCTCCCTGTCTGTCAGCCCATGTAGACAGGGAGCGCCGTCTGGCCACTGACAGATAAACGACTCTGAGTTGCATCCCAGCCGCAGGGAGACACAGCACTCTAGGTTTCTGATGTGTCTGCAATACGAATTTCACCCACGCACCAGCTTTCCTTCAGATTAGCTGGATAAAGCGCAGCACATTCCGTCCTTTTTGGCAGGTGTCAAACTAGGAAATAGAAGCAAAACACAGTAACAGAGGATGTAACAATATGTGCCAATACAATGGGTAGTTTTTAAACATTCTTTGGTGTTAGTGATGGTTTCTGTTTTGATGCTGGTTTGATTGTTAAATATGGGCGTAACAATACAATACAATTTTGTACAATACAAATAGTTGTGTTGTACATGAATGGTTGGTATAGAATTGAAAACATGGCAATGTTTAAATAAAACTTCTGTATGTAAATTAATAAAAATCAAATAGATCTGTCACTGAAAAATAAAGCAAAATTTTAACTAAATAAAATTGAGGAAAGTTGATGACAAAGGTCACAAATTAGCAGCTCAACCAACAGGTTTAAATAGATCCAATTATAAAAATTTTCATAGCTTTACGGTACTTATTTATTGTGCAATAATTATATATCATTACACCACTATTAGTAAGACTTTGGTCTGAAAAACTGTACTGACCTATCTGATGTACCTATCTTAAGTCTGATGTCTTGCAACACCTTTTGCACCTATCGGGTTCAAATGCTTTTATCAGATTTTGAAGACAAAATACAAATAAATGCTAAATAATGCTAATGCTAATGTACAGTCATGGCCAAAATTGTTGGCACCCCTGAATTTTTTTTTCAGAAAATCAGGTATTTCTCACAGAAAAGTGTTGCATTAACACATGTTTTGCTATACACATGTTTATTCCCTTTGTGTGTATTGGAACAAAACAAAAAAAGGAGGAAAAAAGCAAATTTGACATAATTTTCCAAAACTCCAAAAATGGGCTGGACAAAATTATTGGCACCCTTAACTTAATATTTGGTTGCACACCCTTTGGAAAATAACTGAAATCAATCGCTTCCTATAACCATCTATAAGCTTCTTACACCTCTCACCTGGAATTTTGGACCACTCTTCCTTTGCAAACTGCTCCAGGTCTCTCATATTGGAAGGGCACCTTTTCCCAACAACAATTTTAAGATCTCTCCACAGGTGTTCAATGGGATTTAGATCTGGACTCATTGCTGGCCACTTCAGAACTCTCCAGCACTTTGTTGCTATTCATTTCTGGGTGCTTTTTGAAGTATGTTTGGGGTCATTGTCCTGCTGGGAGACCCACAATCTCAACGCAAGACGCAAACTCAGCTTTCTGACACTGGGCCCTACATTGCTACCCAAAATCCTTTGGTAATCCTCAGATTTCATGATGCCTTGCACAGTCAAGGCACCCAGTGCCAGAGGCACCAAAACAACCCCAAAACATCTTTGAACCTCCACCATATTTGACTTTAGGAACTGTGTTCTGTTCTTTGTATGCCTCATTCCATTTTCGGTAAACAGTAGAATGATGTGCTTTACCAAAAAGGTCTATCTTGGTCTCATCTGTCCATAAGACGTTTTCCCAGAAGGATTTTGGCTTACTCAAGTACATTTTGGCAAACTGTAGTCTTGCTTTTTTATGTCTCTGTGTCAGCAGTGGGGTCCTCCTGGGTCTCCTGCCATTGCCATAGCGTTTCATTTCATTCAAATGTTGATGGATAGTTCACGCTGACACTGATGCATCCTGAGCCTGGAGGACAGCTTGAATTTCTTTGGAACTTGTTTGGGGCTGCTTATCCACCATCCGGACTATCCTGCGTTGCAACCTTTCATCAGTTTTTCTCTTCCGTCCACGTCCAGGGAGATTAGCTACAGTGCCATGGGTTACAAACTTCTTGATAATGTTGCGAACTGTGGACAAAGGAACATCTAGATCTCTGAAGATGGATTTGTAACCTTGAGATTGTTGATATTTTTCCACAATTTTGGTTCTCAAGTCCTCAGACAGTTCACTTCTCCTCTTTCTGTTGCCCATGCTTAGTGTGGCACACATAGACACACAAGACGCAAAGATAAGATATTTTTATATTGCCCACACCTGTTACTTGCCCCAGGTGAGTTAAAAGGAGCATCACATCCTTGAAACAATCTTATTTATCCACAATTTTGAAAGGGTGCCAATAATTTTGTCCAGCCCATTTTTGGAGTTTTGTGTGACATTATGTCAAATTTGCTTTTTTTCCTCCTTTTTTTTTGTTTTGTTCCAATACACACAAAAGGAATAAACATGTGTATAGCAAAACATGTGTTAATGCAATACTTTTCTGTGAGAAAAATTTCAGGGGTGCCAACAATTGTGGGTTTGACTGTACACTCAGTGTCATAAAACCAACCTTTATCTTATATTGAAATTCCAGATGGCCAGATTCATTTTTTATGAATTATTTAAATATTGCTACCAGAGATTCACAAGCCTGGAGACTCTAGTGTACTATGAGTTTATAAAAGTTTAGCTTAATTGTGTGATATGAATAAATGGTGTTCATGAAGGCTGTATAAAAACAGTGGAGGCTTGGCCCCAGAAACTGTATTCATTATATCTCGGCTAAACAAGCGGATAGGTCCCTTACTCGCTCAAAGATTCACACCTTCTGCAGTTGAACATAAACATGCGTAATGTAGCTTCATAGCAACCAGTGGCGCGGAAAACACAGAACACAAACGGTTCCTTTGTCAGGCCCGACGCATCCACAAAAACAATCGGTGATTAAGTTGTCTCTGGCACATCTGAAAGAATGTCTCATTCGTCTTTGATTGCATCCTCGGCCTGCCCTGCGAGGTCACTGCTGCAAAACAGCGCTGACGGTTTGCGCAACAGGATCCGCGTCCTTGACAAGAACAATTCATTATTGTCCTAATTCCACAAACCTGCCCACACGTCAATGAAAATAGAAACTCTCCATCATATTTGAATTTCTTTGTTTCCATGTTCTGTTGGCAGCGAGACTTCATGACTTTCATTCATTATGTGGGTTCCTGTACATGTGACCCTGTGTCCTGTGCCGCAGGTTGAACTGCACGCCCTGTGCTGGCCTCTGTCCTAAAGTGTGTATGGGGCAGAAGACGGTGGACTCGGTCACAGCGGCTCAAGCTCTGAGAGGATGCACTGTGCTTAATGGCAGTATGATCATCAACATCCGTGGAGGAAGTAAGAACAAACTATTTTTTTTTTCATTCTCAATTGATGGATGCTCAAGTGTGTTGTTGAACAGCTATACTGAGCAAACATTGTATAGGGGGAATAGTTGACACTGGACAGCTGAATTATTAAAATATTATTAATTACAAGTTAATGGAAAAACACTGTTACCCCATTATCAGATCAGGTGGACATCGAAAATTAACCAACAATTGATTGTTAATCATTTCTTGTGTAATTGGTAACAAAAGTATAATAATCACAGTTAAAATATAATAAACATAGATAATGATTACAGAGTAGTGATTCACGGAAGTGACACTTACTGAAGTTTCTCTTAATTTCTCATATCCTGACAGATAACATCGCCGTAGAACTAGAAGCGAACCTGGGTCAGCTGGAGGAGATTACAGGTTACCTGACAGTGCGACGCTCCTACGCCCTCGTCTCTCTCTCCTTCCTCCGCAAACTCCGAGTCATCCGTGGAGAGACACAAGAAGTTGGGTGTGTGTCTTATCATTTGCTGTAGTTCCATTATCAGTTTAGATAAGATGATTTTATCCATGTGGGTTTGATAATCAATATTCAGATATTCACAGTTCTCTAACGTCCTCTCCTCATCTTCACTTGTGTGTTATTTATTTATTCACATCAGGAAGTATTCGTTCTACGCCTTTGATAACCAGAACCTGCGTCAGCTGTGGGACTGGTCCAAACACAACCTGACCATCCTGCAGGGCCGCATGTTCTTCCATCACAACTCCAAACTCTGCATGTCGGAGATCCGGACGATGGAGGTGAAGACGGGCACTAAGGACCGGCAGATAAAGAATGACATCGCTTCCAAGACCAATGGAGATCAGGCATCATGTGAGGAGAACTAATGAAATCTTAGATCATATATCACATGTTGATAATCGGCAATATTTCCTTGACAGTTGTTTGGTATTTTTCTAGGTGAAAGCCGGGAGTTGAAGTTCACTCAGATCCGCACGCTTTCCAACATGATCATTATTAAATGGGAGCCTTTTTGGCCTCCGGATTTTCGAGACCTGCTTGGGTTTATGGTTTTGTACAAAGAGGCGTAAGTTTATTTTTCTCACACAGTTGACTTTGGTCTAGTATAGCACATTATAAAAGTGCATACAGTTTATAATAAATCATAAAAATCATTATCAAAAGTATTGATTTAGACATTATATATTGATTTATGTATTAGTACTATTGGTGAACTTTCCAAATTTGGTGTATTGTGCGTACTGCAGATAAGATGTAAATCAAGTCTGTTCTATGCATTGATCTGCCGTGTTTGTCCTCCAGGCCATACAAGAATGTGACCGAGTTTGATGGTCAGGACGCGTGTGGCTCTAACAGCTGGGTCATAGCAGACGTGGATCCTCCAGCTCGTGCCACGGATGGAAAGGAGCAGCAAGAGCCCGGACACCTCATCCTGCCTCTAAAGCCATGGACGCAGTACGCCATCATGGTGAAAACTCAGCTGTCTGCTTCTGATGAGCATCAGGTCCACGGAGCAAAGAGCAAGATCATCTACGTCCGCACCAATGCTACCAGTAAGATTCTGAAGACCATTTAAAAAGTGCTGGGTGGGGATATTTAACTGTAAAGGAGTTTCCAATAAACCGATAAGAACTGAACTATTGAGGGGCTTCTCGTTGAGAAAGTTTGTTTGATTGTTGCCTACAGCAGGCAAAGGAATATCATTTTTAGACATTTGAATAGTGTTTTTACTAGTCGACTAGTTGGTGCAGAACAAGTACTTGACTAGATTTAGTTTTAATATTAATACATGATGTATTATTACCATTTGGCTACAAAAATTTAAGTTTCCATCCACATTTGACTTTGATATTTCCCTACTAAGCCTGTTTAAACTCTACTCTACTCGGTCTTGAAGACAAGCTTCAGTAGTTTTCTGAAGTTTATTTCAGTTCCATTGCTTCCCGTGCATTGAAAAAAGGTTGGACGGCCGCTTAAATAGGTCACAGTGACATCATCCAGCATTGTGCTGTAGGATGATGGCGCTCTGTGTCAGTGCTGCCAGGTGCCCGTCTGGCTTCCTCTAGAGCTTGTTTTGTCTTTCCTTCCTGATAAACCACACAAGCGTTCATTGAGCTGACAACATTGTTTCGGCAGCTGGTTGGCAGGGACTGAAAGCAGCGCTTCAGGGTTTGGCAGAGGGTTTGGTTCACACGCCGTGACATCGGCGCTGCCCTTCACTTCTTCCTTCTTATTAGGAGCAGTCAATATCCCTCTCATCTGTCTCATCTGTGACCCAGTCTGACAATGTGGTCTAACCAGAACTGAGTTTTGTCAACACTCAGTGCATATTTCTACACGAATAATTAAAGGGGTTGATGGAGATGAAAACCTGTTTTTTGTTTCGTACTATTTTCTCACATAAATCATTTTTTCTTTTCATCCAGAACCTTCTGTGCCCCTGGACCCCATATCTTCATCTAACTCCTCGTCTCAGATCATTCTCAAGTGGAAGCCTCCTAATGACCCAAATGGAAACATCACACACTACCTGGTCTTCTGCCAGCAGCAACCAGAGGCCAGCGAGCTCTATAAGTTTGACTACTGTCAGAAAGGTTTGAAAACACATTTATTATTATTTACACACCCTGGCTGCATCTAAATGCAAGTATGTACTGAAGAAAATGAAAAGATTTCATCACAGCCCTAGCACCTATAATGTTGTCTAGGTAGGAAGATCACTAGGTTAGGAAACACTGCTGTTATTCCCAGTCATTCTTGTTATTTGTAAAGATGCCAGAACAATCTGAAATATGTATGTTGTGTTGTTAAGGTATGAAGCTGCCCACCAGAGCCCCCACAAAAGTGGATAATGAAGAGGAACAGAAGGGGAACCAGACGGAGGAACAGGGCCAGGCCAGCCTCTGCTGCGCGTGTCCCAAAACAGAGAAACAGCTTAAGAAAGAGGCTGAGGAGTCCGAATACCGCAAAACCTTCGAGAACTACCTCCATAATGAAGTATTTGAGCTCAGGTAAACTTCATAGTGTTTGGTTTTACTCAGAGAGAGACTCCTGAGAAGCATTTGTCGTGTTCTTCACCTGACGTGACCCTCTAGGTGGAGATTCTTCAGTGTTTATGTTGTTTTCTCTGGAGTCCTCAGCTCAGGGTTGAATGTCAACCCTCGCTGGGTTGTTTTTGATTCTGCCAAGACCTTGAGAGCATGTTTTTGATAGGTGCGTTTCCACCGTTTTTGTATCTTTGGCCTTCACAAGTTCACAGCTGGCTCGAAAGATCCCCTTCCACTCCTACTTGCACACGTACTCTCCCACGTCCACAGTCTTTGGTTTAGTCTTATAGTCTTTGTTTTGGAAGGAGATGTTGTTTGCGCTGCGGTGGGGATAGATGGTGTGGACGCTGACTGCTACGACAGCATTCAGAGGATGTACAGACGGAGTTTGTACCCTTCATTGTTCCAAATATTATGATAGTCGGTTGCAGCTGGCCTGGTGGTTTTGTCGAATGAGTGTACAGATTTTAAAATGTAGCAAAGTACTTAGTATTTTATTTAGATGGTAAAATGTGGCTTCGCTTAACTGACTGATCCTCGGAAATGCTTTGGCTTTTAGTGCACAGCAAAAGTGCTGATTCCGTTTCTCCTGGGCTCTTACACTGAAGGCTGTGGTACTCTGGTGGTGGTTTACCACTGGAATAGCTGTAACAACCACACAAATGCTCTTTTGCGCCCTCTAGTGGTGACTTACTTTAGTAATAATGTTGCTAAAATTGAGTTGTGCGATTCCAGCATTATGGACGAGACATTTTCAGTCAAATCTTAAAATATAAATCAGATACAAATATATACATATAGAAAAAAAGTCTATATATGACTTATGTATTTTATTCTATTCTATTTTATATTTAAAGAAATGGAAATATACATGCGTTATTGATCTCACAAACTTTGTAAGATTTCTGTAAATGAAAAAAAAAAGAAGCAAATCAAACAAATGTAGAAGAGTTGATTCTTCAAAGAAAATAAAATTGTTATTTTATTTTAATTTTCATGTGTTCATTTATGAGGAATATGGACCGTTATGGATATGACAATTCTGAAAACAGCACTTTACCTGACTTTAAAAAATCATTCTTGTAACATAAAATATTGACATCGGAGCTATTAGTATGGTCAAAACCTTTAGTAAACACTCGTGAGGTTTACATTTGCAAGAGAGTTGCCCAGTTATAGTCACTTATTTTATTAAACTCAAGATATCTCCTAGGCTGTAATTTGCCACGATTACACAATCATTTGTGGTCTCTACACCACAATAAAGTGATGATGGCAACCGTTCTCCTGTGTCGAAGTTTAGATCTTTACAAAACCAAAGACAGGACAAGCAGGCCTGTTGCGTCATATATTGATGTCATATTCCTTTTGGTCACGAAATTCCTAAATTAAAGGGTTGAATATTGTCACGTAACTGTGTTAAGTGCATGTTATCATTAGATTGTTGAGCAGAATCAGTGTTGTAAGTATAGAGCTGGAGCCATAAAGTCTGAGCCTTGTCACAAGCATGTTAATGGTCAATTTTGCGCAAATTGTGCAAATTTATAATTTTATAAATACAATTATAAACTTATATCTGTTAAAAAAATACCGGAAAGGGGAATGACTAATGGAAACATGCATGTGATCGTTCTGAATGTGACTACGCTTTAAGACCAATTGCCTTTTTCTATTTGTTGTTGTGCGCAGACCCTCAAGACAACGCAGATCTCTGGTGGGAGTGGCCAACAGGACCTCCTCTCGTATTTTTACCACACCTTCTTCACCGTCCAATGGTTCTGCCACTCGTAGCCCAGAAGAGGAAGCGGAGGCCAACAAGATATCATTTAAGGTTTTTGGCAAGGAGTCCACAGTCATCTCCAGTTTGCGGCATTTTACCAGCTACCAGATAGAAATCCACGCCTGCAACCACCCGACCGAACCCACTCGCTGCAGCATGGCGGCCTACGTCAGCGCCCGCACCTTGCCTGAAGGTACGGGGTAGTTTTCCGCAAATTTTTATTATGTACTGCATTACCCTGCAATGGCGTCTGTTTGTTGTCCTATAGAAAAGGCAGATGATATTTCGGGGGACATTACCTATGAACTGTCCGAGTACGCTGTACACATCAGGTGGATGGAACCGAAGAACCCCAACGGCATGATTATCCTCTATGAAGTCCATTACAAGAGACTGGGAGATACGGAGGTGAGACAGGATTGTCTGCTCCTGTGAACACTGGCTACACTTCCGATTTGTGCTGCTGAAATCAACATGTGTTAGCGCTAAACCAACAAGCTATTCTAGCATCATTGCATCACTTATGTGTTTCCGTAACCATGGAGAAATCCTCCCGGAGACGGTGAAAATGTTCCTAATGTTGTTTTTAAAAGCCTCTGATAAACAAGGTTGATTATATAAAGGCTCACGGTTGATACAAGCAAAGTGGAACAAGATGTTTTTGCACTCAGCGGCACCTCTTTCAGTTTCATTAAAACCTGATGAGTAGGTTTAGGTGTGTTTGTGCTAAAAACATGATAAAAGCAAAGTTAGTCACTGTCTAATGGATGTCCATTTCTCCCAGTCTAGTTTGTATGTTGTGTACAGGCTGTCTAACTGTGTTTTTCTGTGTCTTAGGAGCTGCACCACTGCGTGTCTAGAAAGAATTATATTACAGATGGAGGCTGCAAGCTGAGAGTGGTGCATCCTGGGAATTATACCGTGCGGATCAGAGCCACCTCACTGGCGGGCAATGGGTCGTGGACAGAGCCGTCACACTTCTACGTGCAGGACCTACGTAAGGCACTATGACTATGCCATTTAAACACACATATGGGCAATACCATGCAAATGTCAAGCTTACCAGGAATAAGGTTTAGAAGGTTTTCATCATACTGATAGCTCAGAAAAAAAGCTCTGCAGAATTTTTACCTGAATTTAAAAGAGCGCCGTACTCTTATACATTGAGATAATTGATAAAAATGGTTTCATTTTGCGAAAAACCCAAATTGGTGAAATATTGCATATTTTGTATTTTCTAAAGATTGTATATATATATATATATATATATATATCTCTCTCTCTCTCTCTATATATATATATATATATATATATATATATATATATATATATATATATATATATGTGTGTGTGTGTGTATATATATATATATTATATATATATATATATATTACATATTACATATATAAAAATATAAAATATTTATTTAAAAAAATGAAATTATGATTGTTCATTGTCAGATAAAGTGCACATGAAAATTAAAATAAATAACTATGTAAATAATATAAATATATTGCCTCTCAAAAACGTGTTCTTTTTGTCACAGCCGTAACACAATATATTTTTCACAATAGGTAATTTATGTATAGATATATTTTTTTACATTTAGACTCTATCAACAGGGCTTTGGTAAAATATTAACAGACGTTTCAATGTATTGGTAATAAATGCATTCTGTAAGAATTTGTTATATCAAGTTTTGACTAAAAATGTCACATCCATAATGCTGAAATTGCCCAGATGTCTTTTATCTACCTCATCTATGTCGTAGGCTGTTTGCTCACTGGGGATTAAAAAAGCACTATTCCATCTAAATCTGCCTTAAAATAAAATATACTAGAAAGTACAATAAATGAAGCTAAATTGAATTAAATTCACACAGCTGCAAGCGTGTGATAAAGTTAATCTTTAATGTGTGTGAACAGGTGTGGACCCGTCTAACATGTTAAAGATTGTGATTGGCCCAGTGATCTGTGTGTTTCTGCTGCTGCTGATGGGAGGGGTGGGCTTCTTCGTGTTCAAAAAGAAGTAAGACCTACACTTTTGAAAATGTCCTGCCTGCTAAATAACACTTCCTCCTGTGGATTTTAATAACTTTGTGTTTTCATCTAACCAGGCAGACGGAGGGGCCGACTGGACGCCTTTACACCTCACCCAATCCTGAGTATTTCAGCCCAGATGAGGGTGAGCAATGTTTCCCCAATGCCTTTTACCAAACAAATGCTTCGATCAATGCATATTCAGTAACTATCCTCAGATTGGTCATAGTAACCAAAATTGATGACAGTCAATTTAGAGAGCTGATCACATTTAAAATGACTTTCTCATTTTCCCGTGTTCTGCTTGATCTCAAATGTGACTGTACAACTATATTAAATGTTTGTGCAGTGTACGAGCCAGATGAATGGGAAGTGCCGCGTGAAAAGATCACTCTGTTGCGCGAGCTGGGCCAGGGGTCTTTCGGCATGGTGTACGAGGGCAACGGGAAGGACATAGTTAAAGGTGAACACCAGACTCGTGTGGCGGTGAAGACGGTTAATGAATCGGCCAGCCTCAGGGAGAGGATCGAGTTCCTCAATGAAGCTTCTGTGATGAAGGCTTTCAGCTGCCATCATGTGGTGAGACACACGGCTTTTACAATTGCACTGTGACTAAAGCCTGTGAGGTAACCCTTTCTGTTTTTATATGACCATGACAATCTCCAGGATCTTAAAGGGATAGTGCACAAAAAATGAAACCTGTATGACTTTATTTCTTCTGCGGAACACAAAGATGTTTTGATGAAATGCTGGTAACCGCAAAACCACAGAGACATCTCTCAAAATATCTTCTTTTGTGTTTCTCAGAAGAAAGTCATGAGGGCGAATAAATGATATTAACTGTTTCTTTGTGGTAATTAGCATGTTCTCATTGATTAGGTGAGACTGCTGGGTGTGGTTTCTAAAGGCCAGCCTACACTGGTGGTGATGGAGCTCATGACGCATGGAGATTTAAAGAGTTTCCTGCGTTCTCTCAGACCTGACTCAGAGGTGATAAACCAATACATGCCGTTACACCTGACACTGCTTTCAGATTTGTCTTTATGATTGGACTTAATGATTACCTGATGTTACTCACAATGATAAAATAAAACTGTAAGTTATGTACTACGAGCAATAAGTTAAGTACTGTATTCTGTCACTATGGATTTGTGTTTTACTGTGTCGTTGTTGGCTTTGTGGCAGAATAACCCAGGTCGGCCTCCTCCAACGCTGAAGGAGATGATTCAGATGGCGGCAGAGATAGCAGACGGCATGGCTTACCTGAATGCTAAGAAGTTTGTGCATCGAGATCTCGCTGCCAGGAACTGCATGGTGGCCGAAGACCTGACTGTAAAAATTGGAGGTAATATACGAGAATACAATTTATAGCAGGAGCATTATATTAAAACCAACAGGTCAATTCTTTAAATTGCCCTCCAGGCAAAGGTCCAAACAATCTAAGGTCCCAAAATAGTTTCAAAGTTTTAGGGTATTTGTTTATTTTGCAACCCATCTAAAACATCAGTTATAGCAAGCACAAAAAGTTTGAGGAGCTGAAAACGTGGCAGTGATAAAAAGGTGAAAGTGTTAATGAAGTACAGGATGTGCTGTGGTCTATCGTACACAGATTGTGTAATCTGTTATTCTAATGATGTTTGCTTTCCTGTGTTCTTTGGCTTTCAGATTTCGGCATGACAAGAGACATCTACGAGACGGATTACTACAGGAAGGGTGGGAAGGGCCTGCTTCCTGTCAGATGGATGGCCCCCGAGTCGCTGAAGGACGGGGTCTTCACAGCTCACTCGGACTGCTGGTGAGCCGACCACGTGCACGTGTCAATGTTTAAGGATTCTTTGCCAAACTGATCTTGAGATTTCAACAGCGTATGTGTCTGTTTTGCTCGTTCAGGTCATTTGGCGTGGTGTTGTGGGAGATCAGTACATTAGCTGAGCAACCGTACCAGGGCCTGTCTAATGAACAGGTCTTAAAGTTCGTAATGGATGGAGGATACCTCGACAGACCAGACAACTGCGCAGACAGATTGTGAGTATATTACAGATAATATTGCCCATGTTTAAATCTCAAAAAAGGACATGGGTGTTAACTTGGCAAATGGGTGGGCCTTTAAAAAAATATGTGGATCTGGTACACACAGTTACAACACCCACTTATCTAATGATAATACCTGAGAATGTCTACGTATTGCTCTTCCAGGCATAATCTGATGCAGATGTGCTGGCATTACAATCCCAAAATGAGGCCGACCTTTCAGGAAATCATCGAGATGCTCCGTGAGGACCTGCATCCATCGTTTCAGGAGGTCTCCTTCTTCTACAGCGAGGAGAACAAGCCACCTGAGACGGAGGAGTTCGACATGGACATGGAGAACATGGAGAGCATCCCGCTGGACCCGTCCTCGTACTCTCAAAGAGACTGCTGTCTAGACGGGGACGAAGGCTCCTCCGTGGGCTTACGAGGGAGTTACGAGGAGCACGTGCCGTACACGCATATGAACGGCAAGAAAAACGGACGCATCTTATCACTGCCACGATCTAACCCCTCCTAATATCACGGAACCCCAGCAAGCTAGATTAAATATTTTGTCATCATTTTATAGATTCATTTTTATCATGCTCTAGATCACGAAGCCCCTCAAAAAGCAAACTCAGGACTTTAGTTTTCTTCTTTGCTGCTTCTGTGTGATGACGATACAGGGCGCAGGCATCGTTTTTGTATTTAAAGGAGAAAATACACATCATTTCCTGTCATTTTTTTAATGTTGCCAAGTTTCAAGGACTGGTCATATGGAACAAACTGTGAAATTAACCTCATACAACCAGAAGGCTGCTTTGAACATTATTTTATGTCCTCAGACTCTCCAACACATTGTCGGACTCTCTCCGATGAACAGACAAAATGCGAAATTAAGAAAAAGTGACCTTAATCTATTGTCAGTACAACATTGAGTTACGTCTGTATGCTCTGGGCCGTTGATGGCAAACCTGTTGAACTTGGGAACTGTAGGATTACTCGTGCTGTCCTTCCAAGAACAAACTGTCTACAGGGGAAGCCTGTACAAGACACTGCTTTTCTACCTGCTAACCAGTATTCCTGACTGCACACCGAATGAACAGATTTTTGGACTCTATTTTTTTATTTATTTGCTTACGTCTGTGCTTGTTTTCTTCTTTATTTTCCTGGTGTTCACACATTTATTACAGCTGAAGGATATTTAAACTGTTTTCAGGACTTTTGACTAAAAGAGTTCCTCAGATTGACCAATAGTTGCTGCTTTGATATACTTTAGTGGGTATAGATGATGACGATGATGACGAAGTATATATAAATATATTATTGATGTTTTTGTACATAGTTAATATGTTTGTCCATCAAGAGTTATTGCCGGTTGTAGAAATGTTTTTACATGTTTGTCTCGAATCTTTATTTTTTCTAATCCAAAAATCATACTAATCCTGGACCTCTGATCAGCCAGCAGCTCCGAGATGCACAGGAGTATTGTAGATGTCTTGAGCTTCAGATGTCAAATCTTGATATCAGTTGAAATAACTGCTGTAAATAAAGCAGTGAGGTGCATTCATTGAGGGGATAGATGTGTTTCTGTCGTTTTTCCTCACAGGCCTGTAATATTAAATCCACAGAATAACTGAAATGAAAGTGTTTTACATTGCATTCACACATTAGTGTTATTAAAAACACAAGTGATACCTGCTGTAATGTATTGTGTAATTGACATCTTCAGGTTCTCAGAGTAATGCACATTCTTAGTTACAATGAGGTGAAGTGTACTCTTCGTTGAGATATATATTTTAGGTTTCAACTGCAAATGTTTGCCATTTCTTCAGAGATTTTCTGATAATGGTCTAGGTGAGATTTCATGCAGAGGTCTTGCACACGTTAACACCACACTTTTCTGTTTACTACAAAAAGACAAATACTGGTAAAAACAATGTATAGCTCAAATGCACTGTAAGTGGCTAGATAAAAGCCTCTGCCAAATGCATAAATATGAGGTTTCTTGCGAAAACTAAACAAAACTGAGCATTTGCTGCCATCTGCTGTGCAACATCGACAGAAATTAATATCAACTCCTTTTAACATTGTACCTTTTGTAATATAATTTTTTATGAAAATTAAAATGTGAACGTGATTAAGTTGAATAGAGTCATGTTATTGAGCAATGTCTAGACGACGACTATGGCGTCACCGCAGTAATTTCTCTTTTTCTTTTTTTAGTATAGTTATTATTTACTCACCCTCATGTCATGTCAAACCTGTATGACTTTCTTGCTTCAGCAGAACACAGAAGAAGATATTTTACAAAACGCTGGTTACCGACACCCATTCACTTGTATAGTATAAGGTACAACAGAAGTCAATAGGTGGCGATAACCAGCGTTTTGCAAAATATCTTCTTTTGGTTTTCACAAAAGAAAGAGTCATATACAGGGTTTGAATGACAATTCGTTTAAGACGTCCTTGGGTCGGGAAGGCGGCAGGCTGAGACTAAAAACCACCTTTATGAAACGTGTGAATACTATTCTGTATGTCAATTACTTTGTATTCACCCTTATTTACTGTAACCACCTGAACAACTGTACTGTTGAACCTCGCACGCACAGGTGTTTTATTCAGAATAATGCAAATAGCTACAATGTAACACTTCACAATAAGGTCTCATTCATTAACATTAGTTTCCAAACATATTTAAAAAGCCTTTATTAACATTTGTTATGTTAGATAATACAATGCTGGTGTGGATTGCTCATTGTAAATGTTAACAGATACAGAACATCTCAAAATAACATAGAATCACGAAAAAACAGAATTGTAACTGTGGGAATTATGTTGTGACTAAAGACATAAAAATAATATTATATTTATATTAAACATATATTAAAAATAATATAACATTTGTTCAACTTTAAAAGTAGTCACCCTTTGTCTAGAATTAGTAAAATCGTACTCTTTGACATTTTATCATCCAGCTTCTTAAACTATGAAGCTTTTAAAACAACACCGAAATCATTTCTGTCTATGTTGGACTCTTATTAATTTATATCAAACATTTTTTAAATAAAAGTTTAGCCTTAATTACCGAAATAACCGTGTACAATTATATTTTTGTTTGTTTTAAATTGTGAAATATATACATTTTGACAACATTTCATTTAAAAAAGAAATTAGTAAACGTTAAAATGAACATTTATTTATATTAACAAATGCTGCAGAAGTATTGCTCGCAGTTAGTTCATCATAACTAATATAAACTAATAGTAATAGTAACCTCAACACTGATGAAACGGCTCAATGTAGTCATGCCTCAAGAACGCGCAGCTCCGCTGAAGAGTGTACGGGGACGCGCACACAGCACTGCTTGCTTCACTCTCAGCCCCTCTTGTGTGTGTATGTGTGTGCACTTGTTGTTACCGGTGTGGTACGGATGCTAATTTAAACAAACCCTGCCGAAAAAGTGGACTGGATTGTGACAATTACGCACTAAACCCATGTGGAGCAGAAATGATGTAACGTTTCTTTAACCTGGTGAGTAGAAACGCCGTATGCAAAGTTTGCGCGATCCGCTTTGTGTTTGAAGTTTTTTCCTCGAGGCCTTGCGTTATTTAATTTATATCTTGTTTTATAACCTCCATAAGGTTAATGAACACTTACAGTCCTTAGTTTGTTATGTTGTTTAGAGTCAACCGCGTCCTTTATTTGCGTTTTTTGTGAGTTTTGTGTAGCGTATCATTCATTTATCGCGGCTGTTGCTTGAGCGTGACGTATGAGATCAGCAGCCGTTGAAGTTTCGCCGTGATTGTACTGTGCGTATTTATTTATCACGGTAAATGACGTTGTTTTATGTGTGTTTTGTAAAGTGGTCAGCACTGGATAATGTCATGTATCTGTTTAATATCCGTCTTTACACTTGTCGTGCTGAGGAATGCGGGCTGCTTTATCGCATTCCTCGCATTCTGTCGTTGATTCACGTCCGATTCACTCGTGATCTGATGTCTTGCATTTCTTTCTAGTGTCTGATATGTGAAAGGGCTGTGTTGTGCTTGCTGTGTGGTTTAATGAGTTACTGGCAGGTGATCGTGACTGTTTTTCTGTCTTGTTTGATATTTAAAGAGACTCAAAAGAAGATATTTGGAAGAATATTACCAAACGACATTGACCGTCATTGACTTCCACTATAGACACAAAACCACTGAGATTTCTTAAAATACCCACAGAGTCATAGACAGGTTTTGAATGACACGAGGGCAAATAAAGGATGAAAGAAGTCAAAACTTGTAATTCTCACAGAATATATATATTTTTTTACCAATATATCAAACCATCAGTTTATATTTTACTAAACCCCTGTTCCTAGAGTCCAGACATTAAAACTCTTTCTTTGCATGATTTATCTATAATGAAAGTATACACGTGTTATGGAACTTACAAAAAAGTGCACAATATTTTGAGAGGCGACATATTTTTGTTTATTCTGTGAATTAAAATGCACAAACCAACAAATAATACCCCAAAAACAGAGAAGAGGAATATGGACTGTTCTAAATGTGACAGTTCTGAAAACGGCACTTTACCCGACTGTAAATGAACGCTTTTAACATAAATAAATGCTTTAAAATCTTTAAGAGAGACCTCACATGGGTATTAAAACCACCAAATATTGACATCTGACCTTTTAATATAGCGAAAACCTTAAGTTAAAACCTTTTTTTCATGGAAAGATTGACGTTTGCATGCGATTGCCCATTTCGGTCACATGCTGATATGAAAGTCATGTTGCTACTGTACTACTAATTTGTCTGTTCATATTATTGCACTGCACTTGTTATAAAGTGTTCAACAGTCTTATTTCCAATGAAAAAAGTAAAAGTTTATGTTTTATGCATATGGAAGACGCTTGTATACAAAATTCGTTTCCGTTAACATTACAGGCTTTCATTAAAAGTCAGCTTTAAAGGTGCTGTATAATCTTTAGCTCATCTCTTTTTTATGCTTTATCTGTTAAGTTGATGGGTAGAGGAGGAGGTTTGCATCATGGAGTTTCCACCCGCCAACTGGACTAGTAAATCAGTTACAGCATGTGCAAACAAAACATTCTCACATTTTACAGACAGTCTGTTCCATTATCACGCCAAGCAAACCATTAAAACTTAACGTAACCGATGCCCTTCCTCCATGCGTTTTTTCTTTCAAAATGAAGGTTTAGTTTTGGAGAAAAGCAAAAATGGAACAAGAATCAAATTTCATGTGTCTTACGTTTAGTGTTGTACACCCAGAAAGGAAGCAGGGCGTTTGTTGTTTCTACCCTGTGCTTAAGACTGGGGCAGCCTGCTTTTCTCGTTTGGCTGACATGCACAGACCAAAGCCGTGTTTCGTTCTGCTGTTTTCAACATCATCCAGCGGATGATTCATGGGAAGGTGCAGCATGTAGAAGAAGCTGTCATACTGTAAGAAGGGTGCAATGAAAACCACCTGTAGGAAAGTGGAGAGCTGAGTATTAACATGTGGCTCAAAATACAGATTCATTAAGGTGTAGCAGGATTTGGGAATGAAATGTGCATCCTAGTGAGTATCCTTCTCCTCATAACAGAGCAAGTCATTTGTTTACAGAGAGTGTGATAGGTTTGCTCTTCTGGTTTGTAGTCTTAATAAATAAATGCACTGTTTGGATAGCAGGGCACATATTGTAGTATTAAGTGTTGCTGGTGTATTTGTAAGGTGTAACATGCTGTGATGCATGACAGACTAGTTTGCCACTGTAACAGCTGAATGCTTTAAAAAATTGTAAATCAAAACCATAGTGTACACTGGGCATGGGTAAATAGGTTTTTTCTCATTCCCAATGAAGTTGTTCTTTTCAGAACGATTGTGTACTTAAATGAAAGGGTAGTGTAATCTTTCTTTGCTTCACTGTTAGTGGCTATGAGGCATTGACAGCAGCTTATCTTCTGCAAACATAGTTTATGTGCCACTGTGCTGTGCTTTATGCTTCAGTGTGTGTCAAACTCGGAATACACACAAACTGACCTTATGCGGGCCTTACGCGATACCCCTTTACTGGCAAAAGGGTGCCGTTGCTGGAGCCCTTACCCAACCTGTGCTATGGTTGTTGGATGGTTGTGTAGTAACACAGACCAGGTTTCAAGCCATAGCTGCATCCTCCGAAGGCTGGATTTCTTGCAGTGCATTTTGAAAAGTCTTGATTTATATAATAAATATTTCAAATGGATCATAAATTAATTCACAATCTTTTTGACTGTTCTCTTGGGATTCTTATTTTTAGACTAGTCGTCTAGTCGGTTTTAAAACTACCATTGACAGTCACATTAGTCGTAGGGCACATGCTAAATAAGCTCAAAATATTAATACTCAAAAGTATTTATTAACCCACGGGAGTCATTTGGATTACTTTAATGATGAATGTATGGATTTTTCTTTTTTTGTGTTCAGCTGAGAAAAGGAAGTCATACAGCTAGCTGGGATGACAATTAGAGCTGCACAATTAATCGGTAAAAGATCGCGATCTCAAACTCCCATACGATCTCATTCATAAAAGTCAAAGATTTTTCTGACTATTAAACCTCTGACTAAAATCATAATGTTAAATTTAGCGTTGGTGATGCCGCCGAAGCAGAGAAAGCAGTAGCCTATAAAACTTGTTTTCCATTTTACTGCGGTACTTTTTCCATTGTTTTCGTGTAAGAGTTAGTTCAGAGCTTGGGATGGTTTCAAAGGCACAGCACAGAACGTGAGTCGCGAGAGACAGAGCGTTAACGCCCAAAATGCAACAGACAAACACGTATGTGTACTGTATGTGTGTTTACAAAAACCTATGGTAAATAATGCAGTGCCTTTGAAAAACGCGTTCTGTGTGAACAGTCCTAATTGAGGTCTCATTATGACACTGGGTAGAAATATTCGAATGATCAGAAGTAGTGGGATAAAAGTTCGCATATAAACACTAATGTCTACGTGATGAAAACAGAGACAGAGATTTCAAGAAACTGAATGCTGATTCATCCAGCAATTGATCAAGTCAAATATTTGTTAGTAATAAAAAAATTCATTAAGACAGATAAAAAATCATTTAAATGAAACATTTTAAATATACCGCAACAATCGTGATCTCTATTTGAAACCAAAAAAAAACGTGATTCTCAATTTAGCCAGAATCGTGCAGCTCTAATGACAATTTAATCTTTTCTGGCCCATGTAGAAAAGTAAACAACCGCCCACACTTAAGAAGTCTATTTTCTGTGAAGTCACGTGTCATTTGCTCTTTAATCTTGTCTGACAAGAGGTTAGGAATCTAAACCAGTTTTCTGTTTCCAAAAAAAGAAGCCGATTTGTGTCCTGTTTTCCTGGACCAGTACAGTAGCACCAGCCCTTTTGTTTATTTAGCCTGAATTAAGTACTTTTTTGTGTTGATCGGTCCTTCACAGCAACATACGGGTGTGCTGGAGACAAAACCAAAACAGATCATCATCAAACAGTCAGCAGAAGGGTAACCAGAGCCGTGCGTGTCAAACACGCACACAGAATCTTCACCTGCATAGCTATAGTCACGCAAGGATCTTTAAAGTTCAACATATGAACATTATTTTCTGTGACAGTCGACAACATGCCACAGATGCTTTTAAAAGAGCTTATATTGTTATTAGGGCCATAAAAATCTAATCCATAAAATCAATAGTAATAGATTATGAAACTAGTTGTCAATGAATCTCATTATCGATTAGTTGTTCTGTGCAACAAATGTCCGCCAATGACCCCTTATCTGTGAAATCTACACAAGTGCCTCCCACTGGTGCATAGGCCCCTCCCATTTGTAGGTCTCGCTTGTAGGGTTCATGTCATGGCACCACCAATGCTAAAGAACATTAGATTCACTTTTAACTTGATAAAAACACAAATTTGTATACATATTTAGAACAAAATACAACTGTTTTTAGTTGTTACTAAGGACTATTTTAATTAATCAAATGTGAACTAAGAAAAATTCGCGTTGTGAGATGTCTGATGTCAACCTTAACAATGGGCAGCAGGGGGCGTGAGAGTACCGTGACGTGTTTCGTGGATGGTTTATCGCGGTCCTTCAGTTCGGAATATCGTTCCACCCCTAACTAGAAGAGTACAGCAAGCATCCTCCAAAAGTAGATCAAGTGGAAAAGTGTCTACTGATACATGCACATATAATATCAGTTGCGTGTTTAATTTAAAGTTTATTCAATAAAAAGTCTGCAGCTGAACTAAGCTGAATATAGGGGGGGTTCATTACCCTTTACACACATTCACGTTTTACGGGATATTTTATCATTACTGAATGTTAAATTTAAACTGTTAGATCAAAATTATCATTAACAATAATTGTTTCTAATAAAGTTTTTTCTAATAAAAGATATAATGTAAACCATACACAAATTCTACCTACTTGTGCCTCTTTAAGAAACTTTAATAAAACAGTGTTTTAGTTTTGTTATAAAAAATGTATTCTACCTAAAAGCTGGACAAAACGTTTGAGTTTTTTTAAGTTAATGTTTGTAACACCCAATGTGTTATTTATGTGTAATTTGAAACAAACAAGAAAAGGTATTTACAATATTTTTTAATGCGATTATTAAAAAAAAGAATCATCTGGTTAATCTATTATGAAAACAATCATTAATTGCAGCCCTAATTGTATTTAATGCAGAATATTTCAGCAGACACCATTGCTAAGTATCTGATCTCATGCTCAGGTCTGACAGAGACGTCTATTCATCCTATGTGTGTCTGCAGCACTATGACATACCAGACATGATCTTCTCACAGCACAGATAAACCTCTGATCTCCTCTGATCTCTGTTATCACTTCAGCAACAGGTCAGTGCTCATTTTGGGTGGGAACTGTAAAAGTAAAGAACATTACTGATATTAAAAGATACTGAGAACAAGATAAAAGCATGACTAATTTACAGCTTATTTTCAGTAAGACATAAAGGCATATGAAGTTGGGATAGCTGAAAGTTAGTACCATTTGTAGGTTGTGTTCTCTGTGAAAATGTTCTGGCATTAATAAAATATTGTACATTTAAGCAATCCTGATTTGTGTTTTTGCTTTCCTTCTTTGTTTCAGAACAAAAGATGGATGAAACAGATTCTCTCCGTGTCAAGGTCGTGACGGATGATTATAACTTCCTGTCCACATATTCCAGTGACACCATTAATATTGACGGTACGACGTTTCACCTGTTGTGTTCAGCCAGTAATAAGTGTCTTCCACAGGTCTTGTTTGTTGATGTTAAAGGCGGTGTATATTTACTGTTTCCGCACACAGATGGACGTTATAATGCACTGCGTGAAGATCTGGAGGCAGACGCACGAGACTTTGAAGCTCCCACCTGGAGTTTAGCTGTTGACCAGCAATATTTAAAAACCTTTTCCAAAGAGACTGTCAAAAGACAAGATGTCATTCACGGTAGGCGGTGTTATGAGGATTTTTTATCATGTTTTTTTATTATGTTATTTGATATTTATCAATAATGCATTATAAATGAATACACTAATATTTAATTTAATGTATATTATTAAGCTTTTGTTAAATATATTTATCTATCAGTGTTATAAGCATTGTTAAATAATAATAATAATTATTATTATTATTATATGTATAATTATTATTGCTTAATGTTTTTATTTATTAGGGGGTTTTTGGTATAAAGATAATAAGTTTATAATATCCTTTGGTTCTGATATGGCATTAAATACAAAATAAAATGAATTATTTAGTATGTTATTATTTTAAAAATCAATATATGAAAACTTAGTAAATAATGCAATATACAATATGTGACGAGATAAGCAACAAAATCAATTTGAAATATATTTAAATGTTAAAAAATGACATAATTAGCACACTTGCCTATTTCCAAAAAGGATGTAAAACAACCTTACCATTTCTGATAATAAACAGAAGTGAACCTTGTTTTAATGTTGCAGTACAAGACAAATCTGGCAATGTTATTGCAAATTATTGTAATATGCACATTTGTGATTAAGACAATACTACCTACTATTCTAATACTACTACAAAACAAACATATGATTATCTTGACAGAATTAATTCAGACGGAGATAAACCACGTGCGGACACTGAAGCTGATTTTGGGCGTTTATGTACGGGAACTGCGTGAGACCCTACAAATGAATGAGACACAGCTGGAGAGACTGTTTCCTCAGGTGGACAACCTGCTGCAGATCCATCAACTCTTCCTCAAACGCCTTAAACAACGACGCATGGAATCCATGGAAACAGACAGCAGTCAGAATTACTGCATGTACAGAATCGGAGACATTCTCATCGCACAGGTACTGTCATGTATCCGCTGAAGGTTGCATGTGGATGCATTCATTTTCCTAAACATCAGTTCTTTGGAAAAATCTTGATCCTAATGTCAGATATGCTTTACCCTGCTTAAGAGTCTTTTTTTCTTTCTTAAAAAAAAAAGAGTAAATTTTTCTTCTTGATCTGAATGCTTCATTAAAACACCATAATGTTAGTTATATCCAGTATTAAAATGAACTGCATTCCAGTGAGATGAGTTAAGCAGCAGGTGTTTATTCATGTGAATAGACTGATTGTGTTTATGTGTATGTTAACATTTTGATTTAAAGATTACTTAACACTTTATTTTAAACTTTTGTAGTGTTTGTGATCTTTGATCAGTTTGTGTGTGTGTGTGTGTGTGTGTGTGTGTAGTTCTCAAGTGAAATGAAAGAAAATCTGCGATACTGCTATGGAGTTTTCTGCAGTCACCACACTGATGCAGTCAACTTTTACAAAGACCTGATGCAAAACAACAAGAAGTTTCAGAGTTTTATAAAAGTAAGAATGAACTTGGCTTTTTGTTCTCAAGTTTTGAAAAATGTTGCTGGAAGAAAATGCACTGGACCCATAATTGTGTTTGTTATACATTGAACAGCATTACGAGTTCAGAGGTCATGGCTCTGAACAAACATAAGAGCAAATGTATATTGAAGCTTGAATAAACTGCAAGTCGGCCAAATGCGTAAATGTTAAGCATGCACCGTATACTTTTTGTTCTTAGAAAATATGTCAGCTGTCCATCATTCGAAGATTAGGTATACCAGAGATTATTCTCCTTGTAACGCAACGCATCACAAAGTATCCGGTTCTTGTGGAACGCATCATTAAATACACTGAAGGTTTGTTTATTTATTTATTTATTTACTTAAATTTACTTTTTTCATTTTGCTTTTTAAATTTTAAATCTGCTTTTCAAGGAGTAAGTGCTGTTTAGAGTTAGTACTTTTTCTTTCTTTTATATACTGTAAACTTTGTATGTAGTCACAGCTATGCTAAATGTGTAAAAACATGTCTTGGTCTGTTACAGTTTTCATATTGTCACGTCATAACAGAAGTGTCAAAATGCATATAACTAAGCAGCCGGCAGGGCATCAAAGTTAATGAGTTGTTTACCGTCATTACTTTCTTGCATGGCAAAACATTTCACAGAGGCTTGACAAACACGCAACACGGCGTCCAATAGACACGTAACATCTAGAAACACGTCACCTGCATTAAGTTCGATTCGCTTTGTTGCTCTGTTGACAGTTGACTCAGAGGAGCACAGAGATCTGGTACAAGGTCAGGAGCTGCTGAAAGACACCATAGCACAAGTTAATTCTCACGTGGATGAGTTTGAGAAAGCAGTGAGACTGAGGGATTTGAGCGGTAGACTGGAGCCCAAGTCACAGGTGAAGATGGCCCACGGTCAGGTGTTTCGCAGAGAGGACATGTTACAGGGTCAGAGGAAGCTGCTTCATGAGGGAACGCTCAACTGGAGATCAACATCTTCTAACAGAAGCAAAGGTGATCATTGTTTTTCCTGCATTTTAAAGATCAAGCACCTTCTAATGCCTCATAACTGGTGTTAATAGAGATTTGTTTTAAGAATCTTGTTTGATGATGATGATCAAAGGGTTCAATTGTATTAATATTTGAATCTCTCATATTCAGATGTTCTTGTTCTGCTGTTATCTGATGTTTTGCTGCTGTTGCTGGAGAAAGATCAGCGATTTACGTTCGCCTCTCTGGTGAGCTTTAACAAATGACTCTTTAATAGTTCTTGTGTCTACAGCACATGTTTGTTGTTATCTTGCCTGTCACTGCATCATTCGGTTTCAACATGTTCTCCTGTAGGACGGTAAGCCTGCGGTCATCTCGCTTCAGAAACTCATAGTGCGTGAGGCGGCCCACAATGAAAAAGCTCTGTTTCTGATCACGGCCTCCTCCGACTCTCCAGAGATGTATGAGTTTCACTCTTCCACCTGGGAGGTGCGCAGATCTTGGAGAGATCTAATCTGGAAGGCTGTGGAATGGTGTGTGGCAATAATAGTCAAATCTAGTGTTTAAATGTAGTGTCAATGCTGTTTGATTACCAATATTCTGAGGATGATTTTTCACTTTTGTTCTCTTTAAAGGGATAGTTCACCCCAAAATAATATGTTTTTATTATTTACATTTACATTTATTAGACGCTTTTATCCAAAGTGACAGTGGCACACTGGGAGCATTAGGAGTGAGGTGTCTTGCTCAAGGGCGCCTCAGTTGTCTCCTGCTGGTACTGGGAATTGAACCAGCAACCTTTGCTAGTCCAACGCTCTACCCACTTGGCTGCAACTCACCCTCATGTCACGTCAAACCTGTATGACTTTCTTGCTTCAGCAGAACACAAAAGAAGAGATTTTATTTTTGGGTGAACTATCCCTTTAAGGGTTGTATAAAATGGATCAGAACAGTAAAAGGTAATTTTGTGATTGTGTTTCAGCTGTCCAGAAGAAGAAGTGGAGGAACCAGAAGAACTCTCTGAGAGAGTCAAGGACTTTGAAAGTATACAGCAAACTTTTCCTTCACATTCGCTATATGAACTAAGTCTGTAATGAGCTGATGTCACATTGAATTGTTTTTCTGAGCAGGGAATCTGTGTGTAATGGATGCTTATATAGAGCAGCACCTCACAGAGAAACTCAGGTTATTTGCCAGCATTGCAGCTTACGTGACAGGCGTCGAAGAGTTTTCACCATCTGATTGCCGTCTGCTTCGAGGAAACGCGGATGAGCATCTGCAGGGCGAGAGCAAATCCTCGCCGGAGCTTTAAAGGATGGTGAGACTCGTACTGCACTGGGAAAAGTTTTGTGTCTTTTATGGTGAATGAATAGAAACGCTCAAGTGCGTAATTTAATCCGCGTGTTTCAATCTTTTATTTCTCAGTGGAGATTTTACAAATGTGGCTGTTAGCAGGTGAGTTTGGCCAAACTCTTCCCACTGATGAGGAATTGAATCTGGTGCCAGTGCCCAAGAGACCGGACAGCTTCACGGAAGTACCTGCAAGTAAGAGCCAATCACCTTTGAGTCAACTGCACTTCACTACTTCATCTGTTTACACTGGTCGTCTAATAATAAGACGTGTTGGACTGTTTGCAGATAATATTGAGCATTTATTGGAAAGGGTGAAGAACAGAAAGCAGCGGGTTAACTCCGATCATCAGCTCAGAGAGTGTTATCCTGGAGCGAGTCAGGAGCTGTCGGTAAGCATATCACACTTCATCTGTTTCTTCTGTTGTTTAGGTGGTGTTGTGCTGGTGATCTTGTTTTTGATCCATTAGGCATATGAAGAGATGACTCTACAGAGCGGGAGTGCTAAAACACAGGTTTGTTTTTTGCTGATCTGTATTTCACTTCCTTTAAACATAATGAATCATTTTAACAGTATCTGTCATCTCTCTGCAGCTTTATGAAACTGTAACTGGGCTGTCACAGAAGCTCTACAGCCTGCAGGTAATCTAAAAGCATTTTTATTGATGGTAATTAATGGAAAAAGTGTTACCTTATTTTGTCCTGTTTCCTCGATTGAGACATGTAAAGACCTGTTTTCTTAGTTGTTGTATTTTCATCTAGAATAGTTGATACCACAACCGTTGGCTGAATAGACAGAGTGAAATACATGTTCAGATCATCCAGGATCGACTATATAGAAAACCAGAAGAAGTAGCGTACAGTAAATACTTTTACAGTTTTAGGAGAAATTAGCATATGCGAGTCAACAAAGTACATAATAAACTTCTCTAAAAATAATTTATGTCATCTTTATCTCATTTACTAAGTTTATGATATTCTTAAAGATCTTGCCTTGCTTACCAGACACTTAAATATCACCCGAAATTAATCATTTATTCATCCTCATTCCAAATATTTCTGTGTGACTTTCTTGCTTCCGCAAAACACAAAAGAAGATATTTTGAAGAATGTTGGTTCACACAACATTGACCCTCATTGACTGGACATCAAACCACTGAGACATTTTTCAAAATATCTTCCTTTGTTTTGCACAGAAGCCCAGAAAATACAGGTTTTAAATGACATGAGGGTCATTTAAATTCCTTCAAATTCTCAGACAAATCAGATTTTTGTCCATCCGCTCTGTTTTTTCCTTAGTCTGTCGTCATGCATTTGGAAAGCCACATGGAGTTGCAGCGTGCCACTATCGAGGAGCTGATGTCCAGACCTCGGAGCAACACTCTCCTGGAACAGGAAAAGCATCGAAACTTGGAAAAGCAGCGAGAAGAACTGGCCAACTTCCAGCGTCTGCAGAACCAGCACAGGCAGGAGCAGATGCAGTGGGAGCAGGAGCGAGAGAGACAGAGGATTCAGGCTGACATCAGAGAGAAAGAGCTGAGAGAGAGAGAAGTGGAGTGCAGCAAACAGGAGGAGGAGCTGATGGAGGAGAAACAGCAACTGCAGAGGTGCAGAGAGGAATACCAGCAGGATCTGGAGAGACTCAGAGACTCGATGCGTGCCGTGGAGAAGGAGAAAGAAAAGCTGGAGCAGCTGCAGAAGAAACTTAAGAAGAATGAGAACGTGTCCAACGCTGGAAACTTTACTCGGGAGAATGAACAGATACAGGTTTGTGATTAAAGGTCTCGCATCACAAGTTGTTTTATTTGTGTTTGTAATTTGGGTTCCCTCATCAGGTACCTCCTCCGTACCCCGTACTGAAAGTTTCTCCCGGTCTTGAAGAGAGACCGCCCCTGGTACCGCCACGCAGGGAGAGCATCACTACCCTGCCCATCAAAGCAGATGTCCCCGTCCACCTCATCAGCACCACCAACCAAACATACAAGGGCAGTTCTGTCCAACAGCAGATCCCAACCAAGCTGGCCGCCCAGCCGAAAGGCAAAGAGAAACAAAGCAAACACAGAAACTCACACCAGCGTACCAACAGTGCAGGTAAAACCTGATACAAGTGTGTGTGTGTGTGAACAAGTGAAGTTCAGAGCTCATGTTGTCTTGCGTGTTTCGAGTGTTTTTCATTGACATAAATGTACTTTCACACTTTCAGCCGGCATAGAGGTGTCTAATGTACAGCCCATCAAAGTCACTGGAAAAGAGGGAGGAAGTTTAAGAGCCATGAGATCCAACAGTCCCCACCAGCTCCATCCAGGTAAAAGATAATAAATCTGTCTTGTTTTACATACTGCTTCTTCCTAATATACTGAATGCTGCCTGTCATTTAGGAAACATACATACTGAACAAGACTTGATTTATTCATTTATTTTAAGAGCAGTTGTAACACCTGAACAATTATATTAACCCTCAAGTTCTTATGTAAGATTAGAGTGAAAAATATATCTGCTTAAACATGAGAGGTTACCTAACAATGAGTAGTTTGTACATTGTTTCTTTTAGTTGACAGGAATTATATTGTGTTTGAAGTTATATAATATGAAGTTACTATATTACGTGTTTTACACTAGTGTTACAGTTATAGCCATGATAAAGTCTCAATAACTCTCAGCAAGAGTAATAATGTGGAGCTAAAAGAGATGACCAAAATCAATATTAAGGTTTACATTCAAAGGTATTTAAAAAAGTAAGTTTTTATAAAATTCTCACACAGAGACATGATGACGCATAAAACTTCACTAAGTTTATACTGAATAACTGCAATCTGTCTAAAATGTTTTACAACTGGTCTTTACTATTATATGTAACCCAGTCTGTAAAAAGCCAGCTAAAGTCATTTTTACAGTTTTCTATACATAAATTCATCCTACAAAACATATATTAATGTAAAAACATATATTTTTAATAGTGACTGTGTAATGCCATGTCAGAGATTGAAATCAATGTTTAGTGAACCAATTTACAGTATTTCTTTATGCTAAATAATAAAAGATGACAATAAAAGAATTCATTAAAAATAATTGATTTCAATGTTATAAATGAACATTTTAGTGCTGTATCTGAATATCTATCATATATTTGATCATTTACAGCTCACATCTCATTATTAGATTCTGAGACTTCAGTCTGGATTTCACAGACAGGGTCACATATCATTCCTGTATCAATCGTGTTTCTGTTAATGTAAGTAAATGTATTGCTGTGATATTTCTGCAGATTTGTTTATTCATCCGGACAAGTTATCCAGCTCTGTGTTCCTCACACTCAAACACAAGCAGGAAGCAAAATAACACACACGCTACACAAACAGCTCATCGTAAAGCCAAAGAGCATGAAATTACAGATGACATCGTTTTCTTTTAATCCAACTTGCTATCTGCAGTCTGCGGACTGATGTGTCTCTAACATGATCTGCACAGTTGTTTGATGGGATACTGCGTAACATTTTATGTGTGATTTTTAAAGTTTTTAATTGAAAAAACAATTGCAGGTATAGTTAAAATAGAAGAGTAAAAATTGATTTAATCTCTTACTGCTGACCCTTTACAGATGTATTTATCAGAGTGTTAAAGGCTTCGGTTTATTGTTAGTGTGGTACATTTTATTGCTGAATGAATTTGTATTCTAACAACCAGGAGTTACAACATCCAAATACAGTTTAAAAGCTTATTCAGGTATTTATTACAGACCAGTGTGTCTTATTAGATTATCATTCCTGTAAATAGCTGTTTTATTAATTATTTATTGTGATTTAGATTTAGGGATGATTGACCCCAGAAGCATTACACTGGATAAGTCTTAATGTTCTTTATATACTCTTTGCTGGAAACTGATGTTATCAAGAGCTGTTTAGCTGTAACAAGTGTTATGAATATGTGATAAAAGTTTTCTTTTTGTGTTTCTGCACAGATTTAAAAGAGACATGCCTTTGCCTTGTTGTTTGTGTGATATTAGGGGATTTTCCATGGTACTACTGATGATTAAAATTGTATTTTTATTTTGTCTAAAATGCAACTAGAATATGACACAGTTCTGTTAGGGTTTTTATTTTGTATTACAAAGTGCAAATAATGATTTCTTAAACTAAAACTGTACATTGTAAATAGCTTAGAGTAGAATCTGCCTTTTTGTGCTCACAGAACGGCTGTAAACTTGTACTTTTAAGTGCTTGTTTTTTCCTCTATCATAAATTCTGTATGCAGTTGTACAGTGCACTGTTTACTTTAAAAAAGATTTTAAAAACTGGAGTGCTTTTTTATTATTTCAGGATTATAACAGATGAAACTGCTGTTATATTGTATAAAACTAATTCTGCAAATATATAATATATATATACACAATACATACACTACTCACAATAAGTTAGGGATATTGTTATTTACATGAGTGCTTTTACCTATTTGCTCTGAATTTGAATGAAATAAGTAAAAGTTCCCTTTGATATTACTAATAATGAATGAGAAGAAACACCATTAGTTCAATAGTTCAATCTGTCCATTAGTTTAATATTTATTACCCCAAAAATTTAGACAATAACAAGGATAGCCCCAAATAACAAAAATTGACAATGTTAGTAGCGGGTGTTTCCACCATTTGCCGCAATGACAGCCTCTGCTCATCCAGTCTCTGCTTCAGCTGGTCCCAGACGTGCTTTATGGGGTTCAGGTCAGGGGACATTGCTGGCCATACCAAATGAGGCACTCCAACTTCCTGAAGTCGAGCTGTGACGATTCTGGCACGATGTGGTGGAGCATTTTCATCCATGAACAGAAAGTTGGGGGTGTGCCTGCGGAATTGGGGGATGATGATGGGTTCTATGATGTCTCTGAGGTAAGAACGTGCAGTGATTGAGCCATCTACAATAACCAAATCTGTTTTGCGCTGACTGGTGATGCCTGTCCAGACTGTTGCACCTCCTCCACCAAAGCGAACCCTGGGGACCATGTTGACCTCAGCGTATCGCTCACCTCGCCTTCTCCATCATTTCTGTGCAAGGTGACCCGACACTCATCAGTGAACAGGACGGTAGACTACTGCTGCATTGTCCAGGTCACATGGTCTTGTGCCCACTGCAAACGTTCACGGTGGTGTCTTGGTGTCACTGGAGTCACCTGCAACGGTCGTCTGGCATTCAAGCCAAAGCGGTGGAGTCGGTTGCGAATGGTTTGTCTGGAAACCCTAGTACCCCTCACATCTCATAAACGGGCCTGCAGTTGTGTGGCAGTTGCATAACGATGTCTGAGTGCATAGGTCCTTAGGTACTGGTCATCGTTGCGGTCTGTCACTCGTGGGGCTCCACTCCTGGGTCTGTCATTTACATTTAGGCATTTAGCTGACGCTTTTATCCAAAGCGACTTACAAATATTAGGAGACAATGAAGCGATACATCCACTCATGAACGCTGCCAGTAGTTCTGTGTCTTGATGCAAGTCTGCTGATGACACTTTGAGACACACCAAGTTCACGAGCAACATCTGACTGCCTGCCTGCCACCGACTCGAAGGCGCGCCATGGCCAGGTGGCGCTGCTCGTCCGTTAAGTGACGTGTTTGAATGATGTTGGAATGACTTGCTGACATACCAGCTGTTTGAATGATGAACTTGGAATGACTTGCTGACAATACCAGCTTTTTATACCCACAGAATGTTGAAATTGATGCCACATTGAAAAGGGTTGTCTTTTGGTATTGCTACCTGAAATGTGCTAGTAGAACAAAAGCTCAAGGGTGCTCACACCAAATATTAATTTGATTTAGTTCATTAATAAATAAAATGTATTTATATGTATTTAAAAAATGATATTATTTTAAAATCATCCACACTTTACAGGATTTTTACAAAAGTCCTCAAAACTCTTTACAGTACTGTAGGTTTCTTTAAGCATCTTTGAGACATTGCCATCGTTCTTCTGTCTCAGTTTTGTCTTTTTCTTCATGTAATTATAGACAGACTTGATGACGGTGAGTCCAGATCTCCGTGTGGAGCAGTTTTCAGACTCCTTATGTACAATAAAATCTCACTGGATTATTACAAATAATGGCAAAAGAATGTTTGGAAATGTAAACTGATATTTTCTAGTGACAAACTGCAGTAAAAAATAAATGTCTTTAAACATTTGGTAGGGAATAAAAATATACCTGAACATCTGCACAAGTACTGTATTGGTTATATGTCGAGTGTTTTGTAAAACTAATCATCAGTTCTGTAAAACGTCATTCTCAAAACACAGTATTGCGTATAGTATTGTATTGTTGCTGTACGTGTGTTTATTTAACCTGTTAACTGTCACTGGGCCCACTGTTAAAAATATCAATGTAATATATTCAAAAACAAATATCCCATTCTATATCTAAAGTAATACTGACAAACTATATATTGTTGTGTAATTTATATATATCACTACCATTTTGCAAAATAAATGACGTAATAAGAGTAATTTTGCTAAATGTCACGGGCCCACAAATGAGCTCATTTATTTTTACACTTTTGTTTATTATATGTATTTACATAATAGCCTGTTCTTAAACCTAACAAACTATTAGAAAGCTCTAAGAGTGTAGTTTTTAGATTTAATCATGGTTTTGCAAAAGGAATAGTGTAGTGAGATTGTTGCTAAAATATATTATATGTCACTCTGGAGGAGGACACATTTGTTTATTAAATGTATTTATATAATAGCCTCTACCTAAACCTAAAAAATCTTCACAAACTATACATCATTGGAAAGCTCTAAGAGTGTACTTTTCAAATGACATCACCATTTTGCAATAAGAAATATGCAATAACAGTAATTTGTTAAATGTCGCTATTTATGCACAGTGAGAACGAATGGCCCCTAGTGGATATTTGATGGTACAGCAGCTTGAAGTCTCACTGAAACACCAGATTTCGTGATATCAGTCCAACATTTTAAAAAGACCTTGTTTAGACCTATGGTTTTGTTTTCAGGGAAATTTCAGACAAAGATATATTTTTATTATGTTGTTTTTTATAAAGTAAAAAAGTTTGTAAACCTAAACTGCTATATTTTTTTTCTTTAATCATGTTTAATATTTATAACTTTATCATAAACTTCCAAGTCTTTTCTTTAAAATGAGACCAAGATTAGGCTTCTAGACCAAAACATTCAAAAGTCACATTAATTTGAAGGTGCATATCACCATTTCAGATATTCACTAAAAAGGGGGTGTGGCAGTTAACAGGTTAAACTTATGAAAACAGGTTTTGTGTGTTTTCTTACACAACTGTTTAGTCGTACTAAAGGGTACTGTACTAAAGTGAGAGCGCAGTGAATTTTGTTTGTGAGTTTAGTAGCTCCTCCTTCTCAACAGGTAACAGATGAAAGTGAAACTTTTGTAAGAACTACAGCAGGAGCCGTTTTACAATCAGAAGAATATAAGATATAAAAGGAGAGGAAACGACAGTGAGTATCACAAATCTCACATTGTTTATTTAAAAAAAAACTAAGATTCAACCTGGTTCTCATCAAGTTTATTGGATGAAGAACTTTCTAAGAAATGTTGTGTGCTATATTTAGTATCAGGAAGTGTGTTTATGAACTCTTATTTCATCTTTATGTTGTAAAGACATTGGAAGTATGGGTCACTTTTTGATCCATATTAAAGCACATTAAGAGAGATTATGAGATGACACATAACACACACAGTATTGTTTTGCAGGTTTTAGATTAACTCTTCACATTCTCTGTGTTCACCATGAATCTCTCCAGAGATACAAAAAGGTGAGATAATTGAAAGATTTTCATATAGTTTAATAAGAGAATACATGCTCATAAAATATCTAATGTTGTTGCTGAATATGTGTTGTATTATTGCACTGGGAGAGTAGATCATGTTTATCACATTACTGATATACTGAACAAGAACTAAACTCTGTTTAAATGCTGTTTTAGTTTGTCTCATGGAGAATCTCCTGAATTCAGTTGTGTGTCTATGAAGAGTGATGAATCAATAGGTCATCCAGTTAACTTCAGTTCAGGAGACTGTGGAGCAGATGTGAGGTGAGGACAGTCTGAGTGACAAATACACACATTCATGCGTATATTTACTGTTTATTGTTTTACATGTTTATCGTATATGTTAACAGATATTTATTGTATTGTTAAATTACAGTGACACAACAGATGGATCCAGTTCTTTGAAAGGAAAGCACATGGAGTCTGTATTTCAGGTAGGGGTGTGTGTGCATGTTGCCTTCACTGATCTGTACATGCTGATGTCTAATGCTTTACTGCATGTTGTGTTTTTTTGTGTCATTGATAACAGCAGGTGTGATGTCATTTATATTACATTTTATTAAATAGACTATTTGCAAATGATTTTTGCAGTAAAATTAAGCAATTTATGGTCTTTTTTCACAATGTTGTTAGTCTCTCAAAAAATGAGTTTTGAGTTCGTCCATTTGACAGTCTTCAGCTCTCTGTTACTGGTACGCTAATGCTACATGCTAAATCGCGAATGATCACTGATTTAATCCTACATACTACGTATTAAAGGGTCTTTTAAGCACATCATGTGTTTATACATACACCCAAACAATCACATAAATACAACGAATAAAGATTTGACCACTATAGAGAGAATATAAATGAATGAAAAGTGAATGCATAACACATGGCCTGTGTCCACTCATTTAGGCCGAGGTTTCCACCCTAAATAACGTACTTACTGCAAACTATTACTATCACAGATTTGTGGACACTATAACAATGTGATTTAAAGCATATGTTTGTGTATACAGTAAAAATCTGGTTGCACAGCTGGACGCTACTAAATAATCACAGTTTTAATCATACATGCATACAGTCATACATATTCATGTCACATACTCCCAAACAATTACAGGAATACAACAAAGATGATTTTACATGAATAAAGATTTCACCACTAGAGGGAGCATATAAATTAATCTCACGTGAGGGGTCGCCACAGCGAATCATCTGTTGCCATCTGACTCTATCCTTGGCATCCTCAACACTCGCACCAATAATCTTTATTTCCTTTTTAGCACATCCATATTATCTCCTCTTTGGCCTTCCTCTTGCCCTCTTGCCTGGCAGGTCCATCTCCAACATCCTTTAACCAATATAACCACTATCCCGTCTCTGTACATGTCCAAACCATCTCAATCTGGCCTCTCTGAGCTTGTCCCCAAAACAGCCAACATAAGCTGTCCCTCTAATGTGCTTGTTCCTGATCCTGTCCATCCTCGTCACTCTTAAAGAGAACCTTAACATCCTCATCTCTGCCACCAATGGTTTCACTACTGTCTTGTAAACCTTTCCTGTCACACAACACTCCAACCCGCCTGCACTCGCCTCTTCACCTCTTTTTTTCACACTGCTCGTCGCACTGGACTGTTTGACCCCAAGTACTTAAACTCCTGAACCTTCCTGACCTCAGCCCCCTGTAACCTCACTGTTCTACTTCCCATTCTCTGGTTCATAGACATGTACTCTGTCCTACAATGACTAACTTTCATTCATCTTGATTCCAGAGCATACCTCTAGTTTTCCAGGTTTTCCTCCACCTGCTCTCTGTGTTTTCTAGAAATCACAAAGTAACCTGAAAAATTCTACCGTAGTGCTTTTTCTGGGCATGAAGCCATACTGCTGCTCACAGATATCCACTTCCTTTCTCATGTCCACCAGCTCTCTACCTTTCCCTGTCATTGTACCATCGTTAGGAGTCCCTATTTTCAGACCAATACTCTTTCCTTTCCTCTTCTCTCTCTTTCCCCAAACACTTCTGCCCCCTCTCCTTCTTCGGCCAACAGTAGCACATAATCTACCAGCACCCTTTAGGTCAACAGCACTGGTGCGGTCGCTGTTACCAGGCTTGGCTGATCCACCATGGAATTTTTTAATGAAATTGGGCATGTTTTTGCGGTTGCCCTTCCTGACGCAACCCTCTCCAGATTTGGGATTGGCACAGAAGTAACTGGTGTAGCAAAAGTCAGGGAATAGGTTGTTTAACACACTATTCTCCTGAGGGAATTGTTAATTTAATTCATGGTGTTTATTAAAACTAAAACTACTATTTACTTACAACTGTACAAAATTGTACAAAACACATGAACATCAAACACATGAAGTGATGAATGACTTTTAGGGAGTATTTGAAATCGTTTCAGCATCTCTGACATCAGAAATCCAGCCACTGCTAGTTCGTCTTTTTCCAGAGAACAACTCAATAAATGCCTTCAAACTAAAGTACTCTAACATAGCTGTGATGTAGCCTAGTGGAGAGTCTCTGGCCCTAAATACAGACAAGATAAATATCATTGTACATTCTTTGTACAAATGTTTTAATGTACATATGTATTTTGCTATATGTTGTACAGTATTTTGTTTCCTAAAATGTGCCCTTATAGTTTTGCAGTCATTTACTGATTGACAGTACAATTCTTACATGCATTTTTTTACATTCAGTATTGTGTTCATTTAAGGCAATATTTAAATTAAAGATAATATGGTTTTGTGAGTGTAAGTTTATTTGAGTAAGTAATACTTTTGAGAAATGTGCTATAGGTTTCATAAAATGGATCTTTTGTAAAAATAACCACATTTTCTGCACACATGAGTAAGTGAACAAAACCCTCTGTATGTAAACAATAATTTCAGGAGCTTGAGGACAAAATCATCTCTGATGAAGAAAGAGCTGAAGATCTTTAAGACACTACTGAGTCCAGATTCCCCATCATGCTGTGAGAGAGAGGAGGAGGATGATGAAGATCAGATCAGAGTCAGAGAGGATCTTCTGAAGATCACACTGCACGTCCTGAAGAAGATGAAGCAGACAGACCTCGCCAACAAACTACAGACCAGTAAGAGCTCTGAGTCATGTGACTATTACATCACTTTACCTTCAGAGGAACAGACACAGAGTCTCTATTTACTGATTATTAGTATTAGTGATTATTAATATTATGTCATGATGATCCAAAAAGGTAAAATGATCCTAAATTTGACTATTGTAAAATTATATGTAAAAAAAAGATAAAAACGTGTTATTAACTTGTATTTAATATGTATGATTTTTAATATTGAATTCAGAGGCTTAACCCTTACATTTGTTTTACATTGTACGTTCTATTATCACTTGACTTTGTATATGTGTATTATAATTTGTGGATAAAATGTATTTATACCATGGTCTGAATTTATACCGGATTCTGATTGGCTGGAAGGTATGCATTAAAACTCTATAATGCACAGGTAGTTCCAGTCAGTTTGATCACCGTTCTAAATTAATGTGCTGTAAACATTGATAATAAATGTAATCATATCACACGCACAAATCAGAGATCACGCTGCCAGTGCGCACAGAAACAATACCGACACTTCATCAACGTTGCCCCACGACAACTAAAAATCCTTTAATGCACAGCTAAAATTTCTAAAATCCTTTAATGCACAGCTAGCCATCGATGATCACTTATGTATTTCCTTTCTCCATCAGGACTCACCCCTTTGTGCATGAAAAAACACAAATCCAGACTAAAAGATAAATTTCAGAGAGTGAATGAAGGAATTTCAAGTCAAGGAAGCTCAAGACTTGTGAATGAGATCTACACAGAGCTGTACATCACAGAGGGAGGAAGTGGAGAGATGAATAATGAACATGAGGTGAGACAGATTGAGACAGCATCCAGAAGACCAGAGACACAAGAAACACCAATCAAATGCAATGACATCTTTAAAGTCTTACCAGGACAAGACAAAGTCATCAGAAGTGTGTTGACTAAAGGAGTTGCTGGAATTGGAAAAACAGTCTCCGTGCAGAAGTTCATTCTGGACTGGACTGAAGGAAAAGCAAATCAGGATGTTCACTTCATATTTCCACTTCCTTTCAGAGAACTGAATCTGATGAAGCAGAAAAAATATCAGTCTGATGGATCTTCTTCATCAGTTCTTCACAGGTACAAAGAACTGAGATCAGGAGACTTTGATATCTATAAAGTTTTGTTTATCTTTGATGGTCTGGATGAGTGTCGACTTCCTCTAGATTTCTCAAACAATCCGAGTTTGTTTGATGTAAGTGAATCAGCTTCAGTGGATGTGCTGCTAACCAACATCATCAAGAGAAATCTGCTTCCTTCTGCTCTGATCTGGATCACCTCTCGACCAGCAGCAGCCAATCAGATTCCTCCTGAGTGTGTTGATCAGCTGACAGATGTACGAGGCTTCAATGACCCTCAGAAGGACGAGTATGTCAGGAAGAGAATAAATGATCCGAGTCTGGCCAACACAATCATCACACACATCAAATCATCAAGAAGTCTGTACATCATGTGTCACATCCCAGTCTTCTGCTGGATTTCAGTCACTGTTCTAGAGACAATGTTGAGTGAATCAGAGAGCAGAGATCCCCAAGACTCTCACTCAAATGTTCACACACTTCCTGATCTTTCAGACCAAACTGAAGAGCCAGAAGTATGATGGGAAATGTGAGGTAGATCTTCACCAGGCTAGTAAGAGTCTTCTGTCACTGGGGAAACTGGCTTTTCAACAGCTGGAGAAAGGGAACCTGATCTTCTATGAGGAGGACCTGAGACAGTGTGACATTGATGTCAGAGACAGCGTCAGTGTACTCAGGAGTTTGTACTCAGATCTTCAGAGAGGAGTTTGGACTTTATCTGGGGAAGGTCTTCAGCTTTGTGCATCTGAGTGTTCAGGAGTTTCTCGCTGCTTTATTTGTGTTTATTTCATTTTCTCAACAAAAATCAAAACTTTTCATCAGGTTCAGATCAAATATGAGTGATTTACTGAAGAGTGAAGTGGACAAGGCCTTACAGAGTGAGAACGGACATCTGGATCTTTATCTCAGATTTCTTTTGGGTCTCTCACTGAAGTCCAATCAGACAATCTTACGAGACCTGATGACAGAGACAGGAAGAAGCTCTGACAGCAAACAGGAAATAGTTGAATACATTAAGATGAAGATCAGAAAGAATCTCTCTCCAGAGAAATCCATCAATCTGTTTCACTGTCTGAATGAACTGAATGATCATTCTCTAGTGCAGGAAGTCCAAACATACCTGAACAGAAGAAATAAATCTAGTCTGTCTGGAGTCCGTCTGTCTTCTGCTCAGTGGTCAGCTCTGGTGTTTGTGTTACTGAACTCAGAAGAGACGCTGGATGAGTTTATACTGAAGAAATATGATCCATCAGATGAATGTCTTCTGAGACTGCTGCCAGTGATCAAAACATCCAGAAAAGCGGAGTGAGTCATTTAACTGCTGTTTAATCTTAACATTAACAATCTCTCTTAACAGGCATTTTATTATTATCCCTGTACATGTCTGGAGACATATCATATAAAATCTGTAAATTGCTCATGAAACTTTTATCACACTTGAAAGTAATCTTTATAATGTTGCTGGCAATGCCCACATCCACTCGTGTCATCACCAGACATCACCACACTTCCATTAAAAATGAATGAGATCATGACGCTTTGCTGCTGGTGGTAATATATATATATATTTTTTTCTACAATTCTTTATTTATTGTGTAGTTTGTTTGTTTAATTTATATTTATAATTAATGAAGCATTTGCAAAAAAATACAAAGAAATTAATAAAAATAATGAATAAAATAATAAGGACTTATAGTCTAATTGTTCTTTTTTGACTTTATGCTGATAATATAAAAAGGCGTCATGATCATTGCATTCTCTGCATTAACACAACATTAATGTGCAATTCTTTCCAGTAATTAAACAGCCAGTTGCTGATAGCAACTATACATCTATTTGCACTATCTGAGTGTGAATGATGGAAAAATATGTAATTTAACACACTGTTATTTTGTTATTTCTCTCTCAGTCTGAGTCTCTGTAATCTGACAGAGAAAAGTTGTTCATCACTGGCGTCAGTTCTCAGATCAAACCCCTCAAGTCTGACAGAACTGAATCTGAGTGACAATAATCTGCAGGATTCAGGAGTGAAGCTGCTCTCTGATGGACTGAAGAATCCAAACTGTAAACTGAAGATATTAAAGTAAGAAAATCCTTAAACAAATAAGATTAAATGTGTGTGTTTGTATCATGTGCATTCAATTGAGTGTTCAGCAGAATCATCTTCATATAATGTTGCTCATCATACTGTAACAGTGGCTTTAATTAAAGTCATGTCATGAAGTGATCATATTTGCATGACCTTCAGCAGCTATTTCAGTCATATATGTCCTGTCTATTTGAATGCGGTAAGACAGATATCTCTGGCTAACGTCATAAAAAACGACATAATTCTGACCAACAGTTACAGCTAACATTAACTGTACCATAACATTTCCATCATTAGAGCATTTTTAATATTTTTTTTTCCCTATTGATAGTAATACAACAGCAACATCTTGTATTATCTTTTGTCTTTGTCAACAAACTCTCTGTTGATTTAGATTCTACACAGCAGCAGTCAATATCTGATTATTTCTTTCTGTGAGAAATAAATAACAATGGGACACTTTTATCACACTTATCTAATGTAACTGCATCACAATACGTTAATAATTATCTTAAATATTATATTCAACCACTGATTTCATTTTCTTCTCTCTCAGTCTGAGTAACTGCAGTATTGGAGTTGAAGGTTTTGTTGCTCTGACTTCAGCTCTGATATTAAACCCGTCACACCTGAAACAACTGGATCTGAGCAGAAATAATCCAGGAGATTCAGGAGTGAAGCTGCTCTCTGATCTACTGAAGGATCCAAACTGTAAACTAGAGAAACTAGAGTGAGTTATTCATTTACTGATTAAATTATATTTTTATTTCACTATCATTATTAATTACAAGTGTATTTTTTACAGTTCTGTTGTAGTGTTTTTTTACTCTGTTACTTGTGTAAATGTGGTGTGGCAGCAATACTTATCTTGTGTTGTCTCTTAGATTCACTCATTCTGTTTATATTATTCTGATTTGTAAATTCAGATAAAAGTGTTTGCTATATTAATAAATGTCAATATATATATATATAGTGCAAATGTCAGTCAGTAATTACATAAAGTTAAACTTTTCTTATCTTTGTCTTGTATTTCTTTTTGTTTTTATACTGACGTGTGTAATTTAACACACTGTTATCTTGTTATTTCTCTCTCAGTCTGAGTGGCTGTAATCTGATAGAGAAAAGTTGTTCATCACTGGCGTCAGTTCTCAGATCAAACTCCTCAAGTCTGACAGAACTGAATCTGAATAACAATAATCTGCAGGATTCAGGAGTGAAGCTGCTCTCTGATGGACTGAAGAATCCAAACTGTAAACTGAAGATATTAAAGTAAGAAAATCCTTAAACTAATATGATTAAATGTGTGTTCAGGATCTTGTCCACCCGGTAAATGGAGGACCCTCAGCATCAGATTCTGTGGAAGGAAGAGGGACAGGGTTAGTGTAAGGTTTGAGAAGTGAGACATGGAAGGAAGCTGCCAGGCAGTAGGTGCAGGGAAGCTTCAACCGGTAAGTCACTGCATTGATCTGCTGGTCGATGGTGAAAGGGCCTATAAAACGTAGGCTGAGCTTTTTGCAGGGCAGGTGGAAATGGATGTCCCTGGTGGAGAGCCAGACCAGTTGCCCAGGGTGGAAGATTGCCGTTGTCCACCCTCGACAAAGGAACGGGAGATCAGGGGATGAACGACCTTGGGATAGGTGCCGTGCTAAAAGCCTCCTTTAGGTGGCTGAAGGCTCTGGTTTCTTCTGGGGTCCAACAAAAACTTTTGGGGTTATTCCGTAGTAGGGAAGTGAGAGGGGTGCTGATGGTGCTGAACTGGTGGATGAACCTCCGATAAAAGTTGGCGAACCCCAGAAAGCGTTGCAAACTCTTGATCGAGGAGGGCTGAGGCCATGTAGTGATTTGGTGGGTTCTCCCTGAGTGGCAATATTGAGAAAAGACAGATACGATGGGAGGACACCTTAACCCCATCGGCTCCAAACAGTCTGTCTTTTTTAACAGGTTTATGCCCCGTTGAGGCTAGCCAGGGGAGACTCCCTGAGCTTCAAAGGAATTCCATGGACATGGGAGTAATAAACCTAAACATCTTAAAACCATGTAGGAAAATCCCTTTTCCTTTGTATGCCACTAAATGGGTCTTTAAGTACATGTATGTATAGTGTTTGTTTGTATACTTTGCTTTCTATAAATGTTAACCTTGCTTTAACCAGTAGATATGCAGGTTGTGTTGGGTTTAATTCTGTTCATACAGGGGAAAGAAACTTAATGTAATCCAAACACTATCATATTTACTACCCATAGAACGCTTGTAACATTTCCTTTCCTGTGGTGCCTGTTATGTTACCATAACATGCATCATATTCTTTTTACAATAATAGGGTTTGATATTTGCACATGTGCCATAAAGCCATGAGCCTGCAAATAAGTTGGGAAAAGGGACAAGAAACCTTACCCCACTACATAACCATTGATCAGTCTTATCATCATAGGGTGTGACCCTTTTGAGGATAAAACTGCAGAGCAACTTCAGATCTCAGCTCTTCACGTCTTCTCTTCGTACTTCAATTCCTGCTCTACCTGACGTCTGTGTGAGCACCACTCCTCCCCCTGAGGGGGGGAGGGAAGACCACTCACGTTGACTCCCAAACTTGTTTGGGACCTCCAATGGCGGACTTTAACACAGTTTCAATATCTTCGTGGAAACCACACAAAGACTTTCAGCACACGCACATGGACACTTCAGCACGACCAAAACCGATGCAAGTATCCATTTCTATCTCGATAGATGCGTTAAGCAGCGCCCCTTTGTTAAAAGGTGATTTTAAAGTCTGATGGTTCACTCAGGAACTGTTTAAATCTGCCGCTCTCACTCTTGCTCTCTCTCTCTTTTCAGACCGACCATTCACTTTCTCTCTCTCTTTCTTTTCTTTGATTCATATGTGTTTGATGTTTGTATGTTTTAGTACAGCGTTGTATTAGCTGTGCGTGTAACTAGTAGTTTTAGTTTTAATAAACACCATTTGTAATTGCTTTGAATGTCTCTGTGCCTGGTTATGCTTGCAGACAACTGTCACTTAAACTGCTTAGATTTTGCTACATGCTCAGTAGCTCTGTGAAGCAGATAGTTGTTTTCCCTGGCCAGGAAGATATACTTAGGGCCGAAATGATCGCGGTGCGCCCGCAAGACGAGCGCCTTCTGTTCCGGGAGAGAGAGAGAATAGATCCGTCCTTTTGGCAGGATGCACGCAGGCAGAAGCTCGATGGTACAGTCCCATGGTCGGTGAGGGGGTAATTGAGTTGCCAGTTGCTTGTTGAATAACACCCTGGAACGCCCTGTACTCGGGGGGAATCTGTGCATGGTCCTGGTCTTCAGCCCTTGACTCATGAGTGATCAGGTTGTTGATAGCAGCAGAATTACCGAGGTTCTTGTGGTTGTCTTCGTCCCCAGATCGTCTTGACTGATCTCCCCAGCGAAGGATCCGACCTGATTCCCAGTAAACCTCAGGGCGATGTAGTTGGAGCCAGGGATGTCCCAGGACGAAATTTCCTCCTTCCTGTCTGGACTCCACTGAAGAGTGACGACAGGAGAGAAGTAGTTAATGCGGCCCCAACCCAATAGCTTGCCCCAGGATGTTGTGGATGATTAATGGTTGTGTCACCCGTCTTCATTGAAAGATTGTATTCAAATTCAGTTACATTGTATCTGTACCTTGATGGCATTAATTTGCATTGAATCCCTGCCCTGTAATTAACATACACATATGTTAAGGTGTGAGCCAAATGGCCCATATAATCAATATACAGGAAGACCCACCTATCCTGTGTAAGGTCCCTGGTAGGAGGTCTCAGTATGAACTGTCCTTTTGTTTGAAGACCTTTAGATACAATATATAAAGGTCTGCTCACACAGACAGTACTTTGGGTTAAGACTGTAGAAGGTTGGTACAAAACCATCACCCCAGAAGAACCATGCTACACAACCACCTTCAATAAAACTCTTTTCCCCACAAGCACTTGGTCCTGCTTTCTTCTTTTTATGTACTAGAAGCATTCTAGTACATTGGCTGCTCACCTAAAGACTGCTCAGCCAAATTCAAGAAAATCTAACAATTTGGCGCGAGCCAGCCAGGAGAGACAGATAAGAGAGATCTCACCAACATCACTGCAACAAGAAGAAGTGAACAAAAGAATCTGGGAGATTCTACATCTTCAACAAAAGATCAACAGACTGAATCCATGGACAGAATTTCTTTGTATCATCTGGACTTTGTCTCAAAGATCTTGATTTGGTGAGTGAAACTTATCAGCTCTCTTAAAGAACACTGTTTTTCAAAACAAGCAGACCAATAGTTATGTAGTTGCAATATAGTGTAGCAGTGTTGATAATTTTAGGCTTGGTCCTTTCTCTGGAGTTTGTAGAAACTGTTAAAGAAACAATTTGGTCTGTTCATTTAGAGATTGTAGAAGCAGAGGCTTGGTCCTTTCTCTAAGTGTCTGTAGAGATTGTTAAAGAACAATTTGGTCCATTCGTCCAGAGACTGTAGAAGCCACAGAAATAATAAATAGTTTGGGATTGATATTGCTGCAAGAATTTGGAATTCTTGACTGGGTGCTAATCAGTAGACACTATTTAGTTGGGTAAAATGACAAATTAGAGTTTAAGCAATTGAGCCTTCTGAACTCAGATTCAGAAAGAATTTAACTTGAGTCTAATGTAAGTTTTATTAGTGTGCAAATAAGTACATTTGCTTTACTGTTCCTCTTGCTTTCTTAACGGTAGAGCTAAGAACAAACAAATTGTTAGTGCAGAGTAATTATTTGCTAAATAATTATAAAGACTACATTTTGGAGATGTGTTTTAAGTTGATTTACAATTGGTCAGTCTAAAAGATAACTGTGTCTCTCCATTTGAATAAGCACCTTTGACGGCTTTAACACCTTTTGTTCTGTTTCCACTACTTCGAGGACACGTCTCCTGTATTGCCATGGCTGGGTGTTTGAGAAATTGCGTATCTAACCTGAGGCCAACAACAGAAAGGCATGGAACAGAACCACCAAATGTAACCATTGATCAGATGATGGTAAAATCTAAATGGATATTTGGACAAAAGGCTGGAAATATGGGCATGCCATGATGACATCTGCAAGAAATACAGCATCAAGTATGCAGAGAGTGGACTATGGGCCTTGCCAGACATCAAAGGGCTTATGGAAAGACACAGCTTTAAGGACAAACACCAAGAAAGATGGATGGTCTGTGATTTTGCTCAAACAAATTCAACAGCACCTGCAGAAGTGTGAGACTGACAAACTGCAACGCCAGATTGAAGCAGAGAAGGTTAAAGGTTAAAGCATTAGCTGAACATCTTCAAAATGAAAAGAAGGAAAAAGAGCATTTGTTAAATGAAAATGAGAAGTTGTTCAACTTGATTTCCAAACAATTGGAATTAAAAGACTGTTTTAAAACAAAGACATTTAAAAGGCATGAAGAAACTGGTAGCAACGAGAATCAAAGGTTACAGCTCAAAGTAGTTGAGAATGAACAACGAAGAGCTCGGTTTAGAGAAATGCCACATGACCATTGTGAAAGTGTTGTCTTTGACAGCTCAGACAACAGTGATACTGAATCACCAATTAACACTTGTAATGTTACAAATATTAAATCCAAGGTTAGGCTTGCTCCTGTAATTGTCAAAAACAGAAGAACTGAAGTTGAAGTCGACAATGAGGAGGAGTATGAGGAGAACGGAGAGAGAAAAACTCGCACTGTGACAAAAGTGGTGAAGAAAATATGTTCCATATAGAACATACCAGCCAACAACACCAGAACAAGTTGACAAATGGTCAAGGGAACTACCAGAAATATACAAACAACCACGAAAGGTTTGGCAAGTTCTTCAGCTGGCTGCACAAAAAATCTACAATTTACATCCATTAGATGGAGCAGTGATTCTTAATGTCAATTTAAGGGACAGTGACCAAAAGAGACTTACTGAATGTGTGGAAAACAAAGTAGGTGAGTCTCAAGATAACATTGAGTCTGGATGGGAAGCTGTAAAGACTTTCTTGTTTGAATTAAGACCTGCAGAGATCAACTGGACTAAAATTACTTCATGTATGCAGAAGACAGGGGAATGTGTTGCAGAGTTTGAAGAACGCTTTAGACGAACATGGTTGGAACATGCTGGTTTGAATAACAATGAGGACTTTGACAGAGATACCAGTATGCCTCTGAAAACAGCATTTGTGAATGGACTGAAACCAGAAATTTCTGAAGCCCTGAAACTACAGTATGATGACTGGGACTGCCTTTAATCAGGTGGTTGAATGGTCTGCAAAGATGGAAAGAGTACAGGATGTCCAGCTAAGAGCCTTACAAACCAAACATGTACGTTGCAATAATGGGACAGGGGGACGTCGCTCAAGTGGAAATATCCAGCATGGAAGGTGCAGGTACTGCAACAAGAAGGACACTGGATTAGTGACTGCAGCTTGAGATTAAAAGACCAAAATGATAATATGGACAACCTGGACAGAAGGTTTCAGCAGCTGACAGCAGAACAAAAACAGACTCTACTAAAAGCTGTTGAGCTCCAGGGAAACTAAAGAACCCCTCTCTGCAGCACCAGCTAGTGGCATTTCATCCAGAATCTGATGAAGTTTTTGAGGCAAAAGCACACACAGACACCTCAAGAACAGAAGTGGAAGTTGATGCCCTTGCAAATGATGCTGTTAAACGAGCTGTAAAGGAGAGGGTGCACATAAAGCAGCATTAAGGAATCTTAACAAAGACAGACAGTTGATTCCAAACAGTGAACAAATTCACATCGAACTTAACAAGATACCTGAACTAAGCCCTTATGAAAATGTCACAGGCCGGCCCTATGTCCATACAAAGAGCTGAAGAAGTGTTTAAAGCTGACATACATCTGATGACTAACAGCCACCTCCAAAACTCTAAACAACTCAGCATGGCAGTACAGGATTCTAAGCAGCAGCAGGTCCTGAATGCTGTAAAGCCACCTCAGAAGGGGGATATGGTGTTTGATCAATGGAGTAATCGTTCCAAAACCTAAAAGATTACCATTTGAATCCAGGTGGGAAGGTTCATTTCAGGTTTTGTTGGTGACTGATACAGCAGTTAAGGTGCAGAGAAAAGATAAGTGGATTGGCGTGAGCCATTGTAACTTAATTAATCTACCTAGAGACGAGGGATAGATGGCAGTAGTGTTCACCAGAGTCCAGATATGGGCGGGACTAGAGTTTTAGGCTCTAGCATGTCGCCTGAGGATGAAGAAGTAAACATACCACCACTGATAAACACTGTAGTGTCCTGCCAGAATTAAATAGGGAGAGTTTTGCAGGTAGCAGTTGTTTGTCTAAAATGTATTTCTTTGGCAAGATACGTCCCCCTTTCTCTTGTGTGTGATTACAGGTGTTCCAGTGTTCCACAGGAGTAGCAAAGATCTCTGAAATATGAAACCTGAATCACAATGCACCACCCACCTAGCTGACACCCGGTGGACATCCACAGAGCATCCATGTCCGCCATTTCCACATTATCCCATCATAAACATAACCTAAAGGACTTAACTACACAGACCTCAACTACATCCGCCAACTCCACATAAACACAACTTTTAAATAAAGGTTTCTAATGCTATTATTTACAATCAAACTGTATCTGTCATCATAAGCAGGAACCTGTATACAACATGTGTACATGACTAATAAGAGTGCTTTTTTGTTTGTTTTGTTTATTTTTCTTTGTGATCAAAAAATGATCAAATGGGGGATTGAAAGATTGTATTCAAATTCAGTTACATTGTATCTGTACCTTGATGGCATTAATTTGCATTGAATCCCTGCCCTGTAATTAACATACACATATGTTAAGGTGTGAGCCAAATGGCCCATATAATCAATATACAGGAAGACCCACCTATCCTGTGTAAGGTCCCTGGTAGGAGGTCTCAGTATGAACTGTCCTTTTGTTTGAAGACCTTTAGATACAATGTATAAAGGTCTGCTCACACAGACAGTACTTTGGTGTTAAGACTGTAGAAGGTTGGTACAAAAACATCACCCCAGAAGAACCATGCTACACAACCACCTTCAATAAAACTCTTTTCCCCACAAGCACTTGGTCCTGCTTTCTTCTTTTTATGTACTAGAAGCATTCTAGTACATTGGCGAGCCACCCAAAGACTGCTCAGCCAAATTCAAGAAAATCTAACATCATGATAACTGGAGTCTGGATAATAGGCTGTGGGAGATGAAGTTTCCTGCAGCCCCAGGGTCTATTAAGGCTTTGGCTGAGACAGATGAAGAAATTACCGGGGTTAATGATAATATTAACTAATATTGAAGGCTGAAGCACACTCACAGAGGGTTGGGGTGACCGTACCGGGCATGAGGACAGGAAGTGTCCTGCTTCCTCGCAGTATAAGCATAGCCTCAGGGAGATCCGATGCTTGCGTTCTTCACAGGAGATGCGATAGGTGTCCACATGTATTGGTTCAGGTGTTGGAGGGTGATGAGAGGGATTAGGCGGCAGGACCTCCAGCGCTCCATAGACCGGATAATAGCGAAATGATGAATGATATCTTGGCAGAGTCTGAAGGCAAGATGTTACTACACTCTCTACACTACACTCTACACTACACTCTTCCGCTGTACCCGTGAATCGGTTGGGAACGGCTATGGGACAGCTGGGGGAGGCAGTGCTTACCGGTGAAGCGGGGGTGATTTGTTGACACATGGTGCGGACGAAGTTCGGTGACTGCTTCTGAGAGGAAGGTGGTGATGGATCCATGGTGATAGTAGTTTTCTGGGTCAGGTGTACTGTTAGCGGTCCAAAGGGGTGACACAAACACTGGGGTAACACTCAATGACAATACTTTACTTTTCAAGATAAGTCAGGTAGTACAAACATCTGTGGGAAAACAGGCAGCTCAAAGGCATCAAGTACAAATATCCGTGGGAAAACAGGCAGCTCAAAGGCATCAGAGAAACAAGGTACTGGAATCCAAATAGACAAGCAACAATGAACAAGCAAATGACACGCAATATAACAACAACACCTGACAAAGACAAGGGGCAAAACACAGGTGTTTTGGAGTCCAGGTGATTGGGAACAGGTGCAGGTGATCACAAAATGGTGGCGGGTGAGGTTGACTGACTCCGTGACAGTAATACAACAGCAACATCTTGTATTATATTTTGTCTTTGTCAACAAACTCTCTGTTGATTTAGATTCTACACAGCAGCAGTCAAGATCTGACCATTTCTTTCTGTGAGAAATAAATAACAATGGGACACTTTTATCACACTTATCTAATGTAACTGCATCACGATACGTTAATAATTATCTTAAATAATATATTCAATCATTGATTTCATTTTCTTCTCTCTTCAGTCTGTGTAACTGCAGTATTAGAGATGAAGGTTTTGTTGCTCTGACTTCAGCTCTGAGATTAAACCCGTCACACCTGAAACAACTGAATCTGAGCTGTAATAATCCAGGAGATTCAGAAGTGAAGCTGCTCTCTGATCTACTGAAGGATCCAAACTGTAAACTAGAGAAACTACTGTGAGTTATACATTTACTGATTAAATTATATTTTTTAATTCACTATCATTGTTAATTACAAGTGTATTTTTTGCAGTTCTGCTGTAGTGTTTTTTTACTCTAGAAAATACTTGTTTTGTGTTGTCTCTTAGATTCTCTCATTCTGTTTATATTATTCTGGTTTGTAAATTCAGATAAAAGTGTTTGCTAAATTAATAAATGTCAATATATATAGTGCAAATGTCAGTCAGTAATTGGGTGGTTGACAAAAGTCTGTCATATGGTGTGACCTACAAAATTTAGAAATAAACCTAACAATTACAGTAAGATAAATCCTTCTCATCCTATTTGCAACTTTAGCAAAGAAGATAAATCTCTCATGCTACTTGTAATTTTTTTTTTTTCTACATTTTTTGCTGTCACACCAGGACACAGTCACATATTTATTTGTCAACTACCCAATAACATAAAGTTAAACTTTTCTCATCTTTGTCTTGTAATTTCTTTTTGTTTTTATACTGACATGTGTAATTTAACACACTGTTATCTTGTTATTTCTCTCTCAGTCTGAGTTACTGTAATCTGACAGAGAAAAGTTGTTCATCACTGGCGTCAGTTCTCAGATCAAACTCCTCAAGTCTGACAGAACTGAATCTAAGTCACAATAATCTGCAGGATTCAGGAGTGAAGCTGCTCTCTGATGGACTGAAGAATCCAAACTGTAAACTGAAGATATTACAGTAAGAAAATCCTTTAACCAATAATATTAAATGTGTGTTTTTTTATTTCAATGAAGGCCATAAAAGTTCCCTTTCAAGGGAACTCAACGCTGCGTCAGCGTTTGGCACTATGGGGAACGCCCTTGCGTGATCGCGTCTGAAGCACGTGTGTAACACCGCCGAATGGCAAAACTGCACGTCACGGGCAGGGTGACGTCAGGACCAGGAAAGGTATAAAAGGGCCTTGGGACACACACACATTCAGCTTTTGTGCCTTCAGCTGCGCGTGTGTGTATGTCTGTGTAAAGAGCTGCATCGGGCCACAGATGTGTCTCTCTGCGCCATTAAAGAATCTGCCAAGGCAGTCGGCCGGTCTATGGCCGCCTTGGTGGCCACGGAGAGGCACCTATGGCTAAATCTGTCCGGCATAAAGGCGGCAGATAAAGCCCTCTTAATGGATGCCCCGCTGTCTCCAGAGGGCCTGCTGGGCGGGAGCAGCCCCAGTCGTCTCACTCCTCATATCGCAATCGGCAGAAGGAGAGTGTCAGTTCGCAAGCCCCACCAAGCTCGCAAGCTCCGGTAGGCACTCTCAGCCTCGGCCTTCCCAGCCGAAGTCGGACCTGAGGGCCGTCATTCAGGCGAAGAAGGCCGGGGCACCTGACTGCTGCGGAGTCAGGACGCCCCCGCTAAGCCCCCAAGAGATGGGTTGAGATTGTTTTTCGTCAGGGCTGATGCCCTCGACTGTTAAGGTTTATGTGGCAGCTATCTCTGCCTACCATACTCCTATCAATGGCCAGTCCATGGGTCGAGACCCACTGTTAATACGCTTCCTCCATGGCACTAGGAGGCTGAGGCCGGCAGTCCCGGCTTGAGTCCCGGCTTGGGACCTGGCGGTGGTACTACAAGCGTTGTCGGTTGCACTGTTCGAACCCATTGAGGCCGTCTCGGCCAAATTTCTGACCCTCAAGACAATCTTCTTGTTGGCAATTTCTTCTCTGAAGAGAGTTGGGGATCTCTAAGCTCTCTCAGTCTCTCCTTCTTGCCTGGATTCTTGCCTGAATTTGCACCAGGCATGGTTAAGGCTTTTCTCTACCCAAGGCAGGCTTATGTGCCTAAAGTACTGTAGTGATTTGGTGGGTTCTCCTGCTGCTCAGATACTACAATATGTATACTTGATGACGATTAACTATACGTATGTTTCCTTTGAGCTAAATCAACAATTCCCTATGGAGAATAGCATGTTACCAACCTATTCCCCGACTTTTGCTACATAATGGTGGAGAATGCGCGGGCAGTTTTAAACATTGTTTGCAAGCATACTCAGTAACGTTACATGTGTGTTTCTTATGCGTGCTTATTCAGAGCTAAAGAGCTATGTGAACCTTGTTGTATGAATGGAGGGTGGAGCTGCCCTTTTACGAGCGTGCCTTAGCAGTCATTGAGCAAAACCTTAGCCATGTACTGTTAATGAATAATGTTAACTGCAGTTCACGATATCAAAGCGACCCCCCCCATAAATGAAGTTTTATAGCGTGCTTGATGATATTCGTTTATTTATAGTCCATCTGATTTGAGCGAAGAAACCCTCATTTTAGAACGAAGAAGATAGAGCTGGGCGATGTTCCCCTTCTCGTCTTATTATAAGGCCTTAATTCCACTGAATAGCTAGATAAGACATTGATGTGTTTTCCAATGCCATTTAACTATGCTATGTGCTCTTTTGGGTGGAACGATTGGCCTAGCTAACCAGTATGTGTCTTCCCATCCGCTTTCGGGGCGGAGTTAATATGATCTTACTTCGGGTCAGTTTTTCATGTTAACAGGGAGTATTAACAGTGTGACTCAACCAACAGCGAAGAAACCCTGTTGTGCTTAAACTTAATTGCACGTTTTTAGTAGTGTAGTAACTGTACTTTGTTCACAGCCAACAGCGAAGAAACCCTGATGTGTTTAAACTTTAATGTGCATGTTACTCAAAATAATTTTGTTACTCAAAAACAATAATTAAGATCACACACATTGTTATTCAGAACAATAATAATAATTAATTTCACTCTATTGCTGTTTTTAATTCACTAGTTATTGTTGTTTTAACGACAATAATGATTAATTTCACTCTATTGCTGTCCCTGATCTATTAGTTGTTATTATTTGAAACAATAATAGGAATTAATAGTGCATTATTGCTGTTTCATTGACTTTTAATAGCAATTATTATTACTATTTAGCCATAGTAATGGTTATTGCCACTTTATTGTGAAGTCACTCTTGTTTCATGCTATCCCTCTTGCTCCTAGTCTTCCCTCATGATCTTTCACATGTATTTAGGAATTTATTTAATTAAATTCAAACTTTAATTAAATCAGTTACCTTCCCCTTTTAGATGCTTAGCACCCTTGTTACAGTAACATTCTGCGGGGCCCATCATAAAGCCTAGTTCGGCTGTAGCTCATTCAGGATAATGAAACACTTACTCCTTCTCTATTCTCATAACCTACGGTGACTTTCTATCTCTCTTTCCTCCCTCCTTATAAGAGACCGCACCTGTATGAACCATCTGGAAATTCTTGGTAAAAACATTGACAAACCCAATAGCCTAAGTCATTAAATGACCCCCTAGGTCAGGGATGGGCAAACTCGGTCCTGGAGGGCCGCTGTCCTGCAGAGTTTAGTTCCAACCCCAATTAAACACACCTGAACCAGCTAATCAAGGTCTAATTAGGCATACAAGAAACTTTGAAGCAGGTGTGTTGAGGCAAGCTGGAGCTAAACTTTGCAGGACAGCGGCCCTCCAGGACCGAGTTTGCCCATCCCTGCCCTAGGTTGTAGTACATGTTTTACTGAGAGTCATTTCCTGTACCCACCACACCAATTGTCCCCACACACTTTAGGATAATAGGTGTCTAGTTTGCGTCACTAGCAGTTGCACCCATTAACTGCACCACACGCAGCCCACACAATTAGCTCGTGAAATCTGTGATTTGCATTGGTTTCTTGTGCTCTTCTCTCTCCACCTGTGTGACCCTATGTCCAGATCATCCAGCCTTGCCACACATGGGGACCAGCCAGAGACCCGACCGAGCGCCGCATCCGACGCCCTTCTGTCTGAGACCACCAGTGACCTTCAGCATCTCAGCCAAGAGCAACGGGATGACGACCTGAGATGGCCGACAGCCCATGATCCATCCAAGAGTTACAACCACAGAGTGTCAGCCAGGATCACCAGCGCAATCGTCACAACCTCGTCGCCCAGAACAAAGCCAGGAGGGACCACGACTACGCTCAGAACCACCCAGACCAGCTGGAACTCAAGGCGACAACGGATGAAGAGGACCTAGAGCTCCGGGAGAGGATGGAAGAGTTTCAAGACACCTTTGCAATGCCCTACAGAAGCTAAGCGCAGAGAGCAGCTGGAGAGAAAAGCCAGAGAGGAGCTGGCAGTAACCTCCAGCAGGCAGAAGCTCTCTTAGTAATGGCCTAGGCAGAACGACACAACGGCATGCCACGGCCACAGCCTGCGAAGGCCATCTGCAGTCAAATGTTGAAGCCAAATACCAGCTTAACAAAAAATACTGCATGATGAACACACAAAAAACTGTGCTTACAACTTACAACTGAGCAGAAGTGGGAAAACACCACACGGAATTTTCCCCAACCTGCAGAGACCCCCCAGCCAAGAGTCCCCAGCTGCAGGGAGGGGGCAGGAGCCCATGGATTAAGCCGGGCCAGCAAGCACAGGGAGGTGGGGGCAGGCAACGCCCAGAAGTGACACCTGCAGACACATGGTGTAGCCCCACAAACCTCATTAAGCTGGCCAGAAAAGCTGCTACAAGCAACACAAACCCCACAGCAGGCCACGTTGAACATGCCTACCTGCTAAAGAAAGACTTTTGCAGCAAACACTGCCCTGGGTGACCATGTATCACACACCACCTGCTGAGGATTACCTCCTGCTGTGACGTCAAAGGAACTAACACACCAGACTTCCTTTGGAACCGTGAGTGGCATGAGAAACCAGCAACGTTCCAGAATGCCCTCCTACAGAGAGAACAAGCATGGGTCCCTGTAAACCTCTTGTCAACCACAAGAACTCCCTGCCAGGCTAAACAAAAGCAGAGGTTTACACCCTGCTGAACAAATACCTAAGACTGTGATACCTGTACATACCAGAGGGGGGCTCAACACACAGGGGGGCCAAACCCCAAACACACACCCACAATAGAATGTGTGAAACTTGGCCTCAGCCTGGAAGCCATACCCCCTATTCTCAACTGCCAGCTCATGCAGTGCACACACTGAAACCAAGTCAGAGACTTTCCAGTTGTGGCCTCACCAACGTAATCCTTTGGGCAATGCCCTCACGAAGAGCATAACTGTGGAGGAACCTAAAAGTGACAGCAGCCAACAACTGCTAGCACCCTGCTCTACACAAAAGACATTGCTGCAAAACCAAAGACCATTATGTGGCTCTACTTGCACAATCACGTGGCATTAAAAACCTCAGTCCAGCTGTGTCCACCTTACACAGTAGATGATCAAAAGACTGGCCACAAATCTGTGATGTATTTCTACGTCCAACGCATCCTCAAAGACGACCATCTCTCAGACCCCTCCACCCGCCCTATCATGTGTCTGACCTCGCTGCGGCACCGAGCCTGACACGGCTCTGCAACCTCCAGCACATGCTCCATCTCCGAGTCAACATACTCTGTTTGCCCCTGACGACCCCACAGCGCCAATGCTTGTGGTTCTCCAGTGCCAAAGGGGGGTCAGCCTGATGTATGCCTACGATGCACCATGTGCCGCTCACCACGGTACCAGAGCCTCTAACAAGCACATACCGTCCGGCAGATGGCAAAAGGTGGCACAATACATCAAGAGGGGCATGATTTGCTGCCAGCTCTAGAAACCACAGAACTCACAACAACATGGAGCAATCACATCGCCTGTGGTCTGATTTCTAAATAGACTGTGTGTGACCTGTGCCCAGGTCGACGAAGAGGCAGAAAGTACTTTGTTACCATTGTGTGAAACTGAGCAGGCAGAGTGACTTCCAACACTTGGAGACACAGACCACCGCATCAAAGCATACCCCCTGACAAACAACATATTCCAAGTTCATGTAAGCAGACTCAATCCCACATCAGTCACCACCTGATCTTAGCCAGGCGGAATGACCTGACCATGAACAGTGGTTCATATGCTGAAGAAGTATGCGGCGGGAAGAACTGGGAGGTGAAACTCCCCCTCCAGCCACCCAAAGCCACCAACAGACATGGCACCTGCAAAGCCAACCAAGAAACTTCAGTCTTGTCACAGTCTGCAAAGCACCAGTACCTTGATGGACTATGCCGGCAAGCTTCACAAGAGAAACGTGATGCTACGCTACGCTACCCCAGCTAGCCAACGCTACCCAAGCTAGCCAATGAAACCCCAGCTAGCCAACGCTACCCCAGCTAGCCAACGCTACCACAGCTAGCCAATGAGAGCCAGCTATTCAACGAGACCCAGCTAGCCAACGAGACCCAGCTAGCCAGCGCGACCCCAGCTAGCCAACGTGACTTTTCTACAAGGCTCTACAGGCACCTGCGGGGAGGCGGTTCATGCCCAACTCACCTGTCATCCACTCCATGACTGCGGCTGTCACTGCACTGTGCATCTTCAGATAGGACACACCCTAACCCAAGTGATGCAGGAAACAGCAAACAAGTATACGGCCACTGCCCTTTGGATGCTCAAACGAGAAAGGAAGACTGGCATCCCAGTCGGGACATGTACTAACCACCTCGGTAAAACTCCTATATCACTCGAGTGACAGCAAGGGGGGTCTTGCTGATTACTCTTCTTTGTCCTGGCTGGCAAGCCAGGAACTGGTATGCATATATTGTACATGGGCCAAGGTCCCGTACACCTCTGCCCGTAGGGGCCTATTCGGATTGAGCAACGGCCAGCGGAGTCTCGCAGTTTGTATTCTTTCCCTTTCTCTGCCTGCCACAAACAGGCCTGATTGCATACTCTGTTCGTGGACCAAGGTCCCGTACACCTGTGGCTGTTGGGATTGAGCAACGGCCAGCGGAGCCTCACCGTCTGTATTCTTTCTCTTTCGGTCCTGGCTTGTGAGCCAGAGATGCTTTGTATCTGGCATGTGTGCCAGAACCCTACATGTTAGCTCCCTCTAGTTGTGCTGTACAGATACACACTTCCAGGGACTTGCTCGTACGGCGGCGTTGTGATCTCGTTCCCCATAGAGTCAAACGCTGACGCAGCGTTGAGTTCCCTTGAAAGGGAACGTCTCAGGTTACGAATGTAACCATGGTTCCCTGAGAGGGAACGAGACGCTGCATCTCCCTGCCATACTCCCCGCATCCCTGGGCGCAGCTTCGGCAATTAAAGCTGAATGTGTGTGCGTCCCAAGGTCCTTTTATACTTTTCCTGGTCCTGACGTCACCCCGCCCGTGACGTGCAGTTTTACCATTCGGCGGTGTAATACACGTGCTTCAGACGTGATCACGCAAAGGCGTTCTTCATAGCATCAAACGCTGACGCAGCGTATCGTTCCCTCTCAGGGAACCATGGTTACATTCGTAACCTGAGACGTTCACCAGAAGCATCTTTATACAGTATAGGGGACAGCAGGGTGAGCTGATCCAGTTTTCACTTAAGGTGTTATTTAAAGTCAGGGCATTACAATAATGTGACTAAAATGTCTACATACATTTCAGGATGTGATGCATTACTGTGAATAATGACTTTAAATCTAAAATACAAAATGCAGTCAACAAAATATGATTTTTATTTGAAAAAGTGATCTCTTGCCTTTACTTGCTCCCAGTGAGGGTTAAACTCAATCTATGGAGAGGGTAAGTTGAGCCACATGGAGGAAACCTGTAACACTGAAGTAAAACATGTTAACTTTATATGCTGTAAGACAAATTCAATACCTTTATTTCCTAAAGGTTATGTGTAAAAGGGAAAAGTTTACACATTTAAAGGCCAATTTTCTTCCGGGCTTATTTAAAAACAAAACAGAACAAAATAAACTAAACAACAAAATCGCCTGTAATTTTGTTCACTGAACTGAGCTGCATGCAAATATGAACTCATATGAACTTCCATTCATTACATTACAAGTGACACACATACAGTAGACATTGTATATCCTACATCTAGTCTCACACAGCGTAAGCACAAGCACCATTCTTCTGAACAATAGTAACCACAAACTCAATTTCTCAATTTACCTAATTTCTGTTTTTTAACAAACTTATAGCAGTTCAGAGCTAATATTGTGTTGACAGTAGAGCCTCATATTATAACTGTTTGCGTTCCCCTCAGGCAGACAAGATACTTTTCAAACAATCCTTTACTAGGCGAACTTTCAGGCATAGAATACATCCATGGAATAACAGAGAACAAGCAACAGCAACGCCAAAATAACAACAACACACAACAAAGAACAAAGACAAGAACAAGCTTTAAATAATAGTCCAATCAATGAAAGAACAGGTGAAGGTGATGAAATATGGCGGTGTTAATATATATATAATATATATTATATATATATATATATATATATATATAATAAAATAATTGCTGATGTTTAATGTTCAATTACGTTGGATATTTAGTAGCGCTTGTTAAATTGACGTTTGTGGTTACTATTGTTCAGAAGAATGGTGCTTGTGCTTACGCTGTGTGAGTCTAGATGTAGGATATACAATGTCTACTGTATGTGTGTCACTGGTAATGTTATAATGTTGCTCAAAGGCTAAAGTTAAATAAAAAAGTAGTTTTCAATCCTGTTTAGTAAGATTTAATGTCCGATTTAAACAAGTAATCCAGAAGATCTTAATGAGCTGGTTCTGGTGTGTTTAATTGATCTCCACCCCTGCTGGAATGAGAAAGCAGTACTTAAACTGTAAATAAAAATACAGTAAGGTACAATTGTAAAATACAGTAATATCTAGGGCTGCACGATACATCGTTTCAGCATCGTCATCGCGATGTGCGCACCCGCGATGACGATGTGATAGGGCAAAACATACATATTTTTGTGTTTAATGCCAAAATGAAAAACATGCACACTTCTATATTTGCCCTAACTCATTCATTCTGATTTAATTTTTCTAAAAATACGTTCTTTAAAAAACATTTTACAAAGCACATGTTTGAGGCGTCATGTTTTGTGACAGGCAGGTGACAGGCGGCAGGGCAGGCACTGGGTTCGCACGACAAAATGAGCGCGGAACAGAAGAAAAGCACAGAAATGGAAGATTTGGTCGCAAAAAGAAATGCAACGTCAGTAATATCGAAATATTTTGGTTACAAAAAGAGTAAGCTTTCCACATTTCGCCAAGCTTGCCCGCAGATACCCTTCTATCATCACTAAAATTTCCCCATCAGAGAGGCTTTTCATTGCAAGTGACAACATAATAACATGCCAGCGTTCGAGTCTCAAGTCTGCAATGTTTGACAGACGTGTATTCTTGGCCAAAAACCTCTGATCTTGAGTGAGCAAATTGATGCATACGGTAGCTTAAGACAAAATGGTATCTTTAAATAAACTATCTGTAGAGCTGCACGATTAATCGTTAAAGGATCGCAAACGTGATTCAAACACACATACGATTTCATAAATGGCAACGTTTTTTCGTTGCCGTTGGTGATGCCGCCGAAGCAGAGAAAGCAGTAGCCTATAAAACTTGTTTTCCGTTTTACTGCGGTACTCATTATTCTTTTTGTGTAAGGGTTAGTTCAGAGCATTAACACCCAGAACAGGAGTACAACGAACAGACACGTGTGTGTACTGTATGTGTGTTTACAAAAACCTATGGTAAATAATGCAGTGCCTTTGAAAAACGCATTCTGTGTAAACAGTCCTAATTTAGGTCGTATTATGACACTGGGTAGAAATATTCAAATGATCAGAAGTAGTGGGATAAAAGTTTGCATATAAACACTAATGTCTACGTGATCAAAACAGAGCACGTCACATTCTGAACGTAAATTGGTGCTTCAAATAATGCTTTTATCGATTACATTGTTTTGCCACTAGGTGGGGACAACGGCTGCGTCCGAAATTGCGTAAATTTTACTGGTCAAATAGATGAAGATACTTAAGTTATTTAGTACATGGTTTACAAGCAGTTTATAAAGGCGTGATCTGCGAGTAGATTACCAACGCCTCCATTGAACTGCTAAATTAAATGACGTAAAAACGCCGGTGGAAACAACAAGATTGTTGGAAAACATCGCAGGTATCAGCGCAGTGTGGCGGGCTCTTTAAATGTTCGGGCTGCTGTGAGGAATGTATGTCATGTGATGCATAAAATAGCGGACGTAGTACGTCCGAATTTCATTCATACTTCCCGTATTCATACTATATAGAACGTACTGGTTTGACGGTTGATAAGTAGGCACTACTTCTAATTCAGTACGTACTGTCACAGAATGCGATTTCGTTCGTAAGTGAAATATTTAGTAGTGAGTAATGAAAAAATCATTAAAAAGGATTTAAAAATCATTAAAATGAAACATTTTTAATATACTGCAAAATTATTTAGTAAATTAACCTATAGTTGCTGTTCAGAATCGTTGGAGAATCTCTATTTGAAACAAGAACAACAACAAAAAAATTGTGATTCTCAATTTTGCCAGAATCGTGCAGCTCTAACTATATGTAACAGTTGTAAGAAAGAAACCTGATTTTTTTGTTTCATTTCACGAGTTCTCATTAACGTAAAATCTGACATAAAACAAAGCATATTTGGCGTGAATTTTAGCCTGAACCCAGAGTCCTCCCCCAGTTGCAGTTGTGAGAGAGGCGATTGGGTGGAGGAGGGATGCTGCAAAAAACTGTCACAGGACAGCGGAGAGGTACGGTTGTTACGGTGCTAGGTGAAAGATCAAACGCCAGAGAGTACTTTCAAAAGAAACAGGCTTTTACTGAAGCTTTTTCAGATTTCAGAAACATCCAGGTACATTAAACATACAAGGCAGAATATACAGATAGCAGGATCCTAGGCAGAACTGGGAACAGGAAAACAGACTAGCCCACACAACCGTACAAACTAACAACAAAACAACAAACCATATCACAACAACAACGACCGGCCGGGGCTGAACAAAAAGGCAGACTATATATACTATAAACAATGAACACTAAATGATATGAAACAGGTGCAGGTGATAACAAACTAACTGGTGAAAACGAGATTACAAATACAAAACAGGTGGTGAGGTGCAATGCATGGTGGGGAATGGAGTCCGGATGGAAGTGCAGGGTGGAAAACAAAGTCCAGACGGGCAGAATCGTGACAACGGTTATATATAGAGACCTCTCTGCGCTGATTGGTTTGATTACATGGCCATGCTCCTCCCAAACTTTGTTAAACAAACTACATTTAATCTTTATTTGGTATACTGGCCAACACTTGTTTTATTTTAGCACTGTTGCAAAGAAAAGTCTGCAGAGCAAAATAGTTCTCTTGATAAATAGTATTCAACATATATATACATATATCGTAAAAAAGAAAAACATCGCAATGTCTGTTTTTTCCAATGTCGTGCAGCCCTAGTAATATTACTGTCAATACTTTACAGTAACTTGCATTCATCAGCCAGTAACAATCTACAGCAACCAAGTGGATGTTTGAATGTAAAGGTTTTGTTTAGGGCCCTAAAATGATAAACCTGTGTAGAAATAAACTCCTACTGAGAGACAGTAAATACACATTAACCCTGATTATTTTAATAATCAACTTGAATCATATTTTTAACACTTCTAGTGATTATTGTAAAGAGTGACATTTATCTAATTTCATTTTCTTCTCTCTTCAGTCTGTGTGACTGCAGTATTAGAGATGAAGGTTTTGTTGCTCTGACTTCAGCTCTGAGATTAAACCCGTCACACCTGAAACAACTGGATCTGAGCTGTAATAATCCAGGAGATTCAGGAGTGAAGCTGCTCTCTGATCTACTGAAGGATCCAAACTGTAAACTAAAGACACTACTGTGAGTTATACATTTTATCATTTTATTTCTTAAAAGCTAATCTGTAACCTCAAACTTTTCTTTACTCACACATCTGCTTTAGTGTTTTACTGTGGTTCTTGTGTGCACTACTTGTATTGTGTCCTCTCCTGGACTTGTATTATTCACATTTATAGGTCATTTTAGATAAAGTTATTCTGACATGATGTCTGTTGGTAATGACTGAGATGAGTGTATATTAAAATCTGATCTTTCTCTTTATTTATTGTTTTACAGTGTTGAGTCTCAACTGTAACAATCACCCACAGAAAAACTGAATACACAATCATCTCTCTGCCCTTTTCTCTTTAAAGTCTTTATCATCCTCTGTTAAAGTTTGGGAGTGCTAAAAGTGGCAGTTTACCATCTCAAAAATGGTCATTTAGAACTCAAGTTACTGTTATTAAGTTTATTTTAATTAGATTTTTTTTGGAATTAGTCTGACACCCATTTTGTACCATCTTTTTGTTGGGCTCTGGTGTGTGTGCTAGTCATTATCATTATGAATGTCATTTAGTAAATTAAAAATCATCCTAATGATCAGATAAATATTGTGTAAGGTTGGCTATAGGGCTTTTCAACCCGCCCCCAAACATTAAAGACATATTAAATATAAATGTGCATGAACAACATGTGATTTTCTTTTGTAACATTTTAAGACTTTTAATGAATTTTAGCATTTAGTATTAATGTTCAAATTAATGATATAATGAACCTTCTTCAATATTATGAGGACAAATATCGTAAGAATGTTTCTGCATGTATGTGGTTTTATTCAGTGTTTGAGAACAGTGCAAAGATCCATGCAACGCTAATGTTAGTAATTATATAACTGTTTATAATATTTCTATAAAAATGTCTATAACTTATCTGACAAATGTAAAGTTTATGCATTACATAAGCAAACCCTTCAGCAACAAGAATTAATAATGAATAATGAATTACACAAAGCATATGAAAAGATTTTTTGTTAATATATTTCATATCAGTGGTGTGCACAGAGCAGACAAAGTGTCTTAAAAAACCTGCATCACCTGCAAGTGATGATTTTATCCTCACTGAATACTAAACTGTGATAACATCAGTGTTACCTATTACACCAGATACGAAAAATTAAAAATATTATTTTGATAATTTAACATTGTCTATTTTGATCTTTGACGTTGAATATTAGCTACATTTTCCTTTGTTATAAACAAACAAATGCTTAAGTGTTTGTTTTATATTGTTTTAATGAAAAACAACAACAACAAAACAATAGAACCATAAAAAAATATATTTCGATAATCATGTGGATAAAAACAATATGGATTTATTTATGCCTTGTAACATAAATAAAATTAAAGATCTTCAGATTTCTTCCTTATTCTTTAACACGGATGCTGTGGGTGTTTTTACAGGACAAATAAACTTGCTGCATAGATTGCACATACTAAATTTGACACGCATACCTAATTGTTGTTGGAGACCAGGTACACCCCTTTATGACAATGACGCTTCTTAATGGTACTGATTTCTTTCAGCAGGATAATAAACCACACCACACTTTGCACATTATTCAGAGTGGTTTGAGGAACATGGTGAAAAGTTAAAGCCCTAGCCTCCAAATGCCTCCAATATTATGTATATTTATATATTTTTTCTATTTAATGTAATTTCCATTCTTTAATTTACCTGTTTATGATGCCATATGTTGCTCTACAAGGACATTTCTTGTAATAATAAAAAAAGTGGGAAAAAATAGAGCCCTGCACGGTCCTCAAATCTACGCCCTAGCCCGACCCGTGTCCGACAGCTCATCAGAATTATCAGCCCGAGTCCGACACGAGCCTGTTTTTTTTTTCATTACACAGCAGCAGTCTGCCCTATTTGCAGCCATTAAAATAGGTCAGTTTGTTAGTTATGTTTCTTTTCATTTCTTTATTAAGTTAATTTAGACAAATGTTTGGAGCATTTTCTTTTAAATGACGATTAAGCAGCCGAGCCGAAAAAACATGTTTGATCAATTTAGCCTCTCAAATCAACACTAATACTTTACTTGGCTACAATAAAATCCATAGATATAAAACACTTCAAGCATATCACACAGACAGTTAGTTAATGAATGTTTATTTATTAAACCACAGTGAGTAAAACAACATTTTTTGAAATACTGACCCAGATAGCACACGTGTGTCTTGCAGACGTCTGCTAAAATCGTTTCATCTTCTGTAGATCGGCAGTTAACACTGATAAATTAATACATCTTCCCTACCTTTACACGACTTCTTCGCGACGTCTTCAAACTTTCGAAATCCTACGCGCTGCATCGCCATTCGATCTTGAATCCCGAGCAAATGCAGACGAATCAGCAAAAATCAGGCTCAACTCAATCATTTATTAAAATGAGTTTATTTTTATTTATATCTGCGTGCTAATTCATGGTCATAGTTGTTCATAGTTTGTCATTGCACGCACTGAGAAAACCCCCCATTTCTGATGGATACATACCGTCTGTAAAAACAGTAATCACATGCACATATTTGGATACTTTGCATTTCATGCAGTTTCATAATTTAATTTATTCCATGGGGTCAAAGGGTGAGACCACACCTTTTCAATGCCATATGCACCTTGTGTAACACACACCTACCCCCTTTTTACAACATTTTGTTAGAAAGCACCTCAACATTGCTCACTCCAGTGAGCAAACCAAAACTGACAATGGTGACATCCCTTGTAAATGTTTAAAAAGATTAGGAAGAACAGTGTAACTATACTAGATTTAAGTATAGATTTATAGCCAGATTTAATACAACCTGACAGCATTAATGACTATTGTGTTTTCCAAATTAAATGAATAAAAAAATTCCAAACCTACAGTATGTGATATTTGGTGACAGGAGAACAGCCACACTGTAATCAAATAAAGCACAGCTATGACATCCACCTCCTCATATGAGATATCGCCAAGATATTATCATTATGACACTTTACATTTTATAAAAAATCTAAAATATTAAAGGAATGTCAAATTAAATCCATTAGGCCTATAATACATTTAAAAAATTAAAATATTAGGAACATTTTGTAAATGTATCATTTTGTAACAAAATTCACTTGTGATGGCCTCCATTCAGAAACTGGTTGCCAAAGACAAAAAGATGCACAAAAGACAGATGAACCAGGTGGACCAAACATCAAGCCAGGTATGCAGACTGCAAACAAATACAAACAATTCACTGTACATCAACCTAAATGAAAGAAATGGTAAGGTAATTCATACAATATTGTCTTATTGCTTTCATTATTATCCAGACAGATGAACAATCACCACAACAATCAAGGTAAAAGAGCATTATTTATCATTAGAAACATTTAACTGTGTTGTAATGAACAATGGATAATAAACAAACAATTAACAAAGGATTTTTGTATTATGGACATTATCTATTAAGCATAATAAACACAGATTATTTGTCATTGGTCACTGCTGTCAGTCTGAGACAGGAAGTCACGTGCCCATTTTTAAATCACGTGACCGTTGGCTGTTTACCAGACGACCGTTATTTGCTGGTGCGCCCTTCAGCCTTTTGTCGTGCAATTTACATTTTCAATTTGAAGAATTTCAAATTTTAGTTCATTTGTCTGTCAGTTTGTTGTTTGTCAGATTGTCCGTAAATGTTCGACACTTTTTTGGCTGCGTCCGAAATCGCGTACTGTGACAGTATGTACTGAATTTGAAGTAGTGCCTACTTATCAACAGTCAAACCAGTACGTTCTATATAGTATGAATACGGGAAGTATGAATGAAATTCGGACGTACTACGTCCGCCATTTTATGCATCACATGACATACATTCCTCACAGCAGCCCGAACATTTAAAGAGCCCGCCACACTGCGCTGATACCTGCGATGTTTTCCAACAATCTTGACGTTTCCACCGGAGTTTTCCACAGGCACGCTAAATCGCTTCAAAATTAAACATATTTTACAGCCAATTTACAAACATATCCCATCGATTTACGTTGTTTAAAAGTTTAATAAACGAGTTATTTGGACGATATTAAAAAAGCGCAATAAAAGCACAAGCACAAAGTTTTTCCTGAGGTACTTGCACTTAAAAATAGCCGCTTTCCGCCATTTTCTAAAATAACGCAGCCGCCGTCTTCTTCTCTGCTGGCTGACTCAGCTTCCGGGGCTCATGGGATAGAAAAGTGGAGGCATTTTATAACAGTGACAGGTCCACCAGAGTCCACCAGCGCTGAGAAAAGTAACACAGGTCACGAGGATGCAGCGGAACTTTGGCAACAGGCTGGATTACAACTCTGGAGGAACAGTGTCACGCATAATTCAGCCCTAGTCCAATACACATGTTCACGGTATTTAAATAATCCTGAGATAATTGATAATTCTGTGTTTGATTTACGTAGTAACTATACTCTGCAGGACATTAGTCCTGGGCGTGCATTAAACTTAATTAAACTCCCAACTAGGTAAAACAAATAATATTTATCTACTACAATCATTAAGTAGATCCACTACACGCATAACGTGCATACCAGTCCTGTTAAAATTGATACCTTAGTATTGATAAAATACCAGTGTAGCGCTGCTGGCGTCGTTTCCATCACTGTAAATCACAGGCCAGCGAAGAGCGATTTAGATTGGTAAAGGAGAATAACTCGAAGCATTAAAAACATGACATATGACCACAAAACAGGGTCATATGCCAAAACACTGCAGGATTGGACTGCTCCATGTGCTCTCGAATCACTCACGCGGTACTTTGATGTCACACTGTACATGTCTCCATTTAGCAGCTCCATAAAGTCAAACACACCAGTTGTAATTTACCAACATCTCCAAGGTAAACACAGGTGAGATAATCCATCTATCATTTATATTCACAGGTTGCCCTGGTAAGGATGATGACTTCTATCCAACTTCTATTGAAGATTTAGGACAGGCTGGAACAAAGATTATTGGACAGCGGATTAATGTGAAGAATAGCAACAATTGTATAAGATTCTATTACAAGTAAATATAAGCATACGTCTATATATTACTTTATTTACGTTAAATTATTACATTAAGGGTGGGTTGCACCAACAAGGATTAAATCAAACAGAGTTTCAGTTAGTTTTATTTTAATTCAAGTTATTTTTAATATCAGAGATGAAAACACAAACCTATATTTGAACCTTCATCCGAGATTAATGTTGTCCACCATGATGGATTTGCTTATTAGCTCGTGCAGTTAAATGACATGTTTTGCTGCTCCTATAGATAGATCAAAAGAGCTGATTGACCAAAAGGTGAAAACAATTTGATGTATTAAATAATTAGGCAATATTGCAGCATATACATTGCAGGGTTCAGATAATATAATATAAAGTATAAGTGTCGTTTGTCGTAAAGCTCCATCACGTCTGTTCAGTTGCTTCCGAATGGAGCACCCACAAGAGAGGTTATCTTTTACCAGTGCAGTTGTTAAACAGCTTGTCTAATCGAGAAATTTGTTGTAAATAAATGAATCTCTAAAGTGTGACATGGCACATACAGTATCTGTTTCTGTTAATTTAGCCACACATTTATTGTAGGTCCCCTCCTGGGACCGCCACCTTACTGTGGTGGAGGGGTTTGAGTGCCTGAATGATCCTAGGAGCTATGTTGTCAGCGGCTATATGCCCCTGGTAGGGTCTCCCAAGGCAAACAGGTCCTAGGTGACAAGCCAGACAAAGAGCGGTCCACCCCCCTCCCCTTATGAGAAGGTCAAGAATGAATATCGAGACGTCGCCCGGTATGGCGCAGCCGGGGCCCCACCCTGGAGCCAGGCCTGGGGTTGGGGCTCGTATGCGAGCGCCTGGCGGCCGGGTCTTACCCCATGGGACCCGACCGGGCTCAGCCCGAAGGAGGGACCGTAAGGGGCCGGTGCATTGTGGTTTGGGTGGCGGTCGAAGGCAGGGACCTCGGCGACTGTCTCTTACTGTCATTTGTGCTTACGGGCCGAATGGCAGTACAGAGTACCCGGCCTCCTTGGAGTCTCTGGGAGGGGTGCTGGAAAGCGCTCAGTCTGGGGACTCCGTCATTTTGCTGGGGGATTTCAACGCACACGTGGAGCAGCAGCGGTGACACCTGGAGGCGTGATTGGGAGGAGCGGCCCCCTGACCTGAACCCTAGTGGTGTTCTGTTGTTGGACTTCTGTGCTAGTCACGGCTTGTCCATAGCGAACACCATGTTCGAGCATAAGGGTGCTCATCAGCACACGTGGCAACAGAGCACCCTAGAGGGAGGTCGATGATCGACTTTGTGGTTGTTTCATCTGACCTCCGGCCATATGTCTTGGACACTTCGGGTGAAGAGAGGCGGAGCTGTCAACTGATCACTACCTGGTGGTGAGTTGGATCCGCTGGCCGGGAGGAAGCTGGACAGACTTCGGCAGGCCCAAAGCGTTCTGTGAGAGTCTGTTGGGAGCGTTTGGCAGAGCCCCTGTCAGAGGGTCTTCAACTCCCACTTCCGGCAGAGCTTTGAACAGATCGAGGGAGGTTGCGGACATTGAGTCGAGTGGACTATGTTCTCCGCCTCCATTGTCAGCCGACGTTGGAGTTGTGGCCGTAAGGTCTCTGGTGCCTGTCGTGGCGGCAACCCAACACGGTGGTGGACACGGAAGTAGGGATGCTGTCAAGCTGAAGAAGGAGTACTATCGAGCTTGGTTGGCTTGTGGGACTCCTGAGGCAGCTGATAGATACCGGCAGGCCAAGCGGACTGCGGCACGGGTGGTTGTGGAGGCAAAACTTCGGTTCTGGGAAGAGTTCGGTGAGGACTTGGAGAAGGATTATCCCGGTCGGCCTCGAAGAGGTTCTGGCAAACTGTCCGGCGCCTCAGGAGGAAAAGCGGTGCCCTACCAACACTGTATATAGTGGAGGTGGGGCTCTGCTGACCTCAACTGAGGGATATTGTCGAGGCGGTGGAAGGAATACTTTGAGGATCTCCTCAACCCTGCCAACACGCCCTCCACTGAGGAGGCAGAGGCTGGGGGCGTGGGGATGGGCTCGGACATCACCGGGCTGAAGTCGCCAAGGTAGTTGAGAAGCTCCCGGTGGCAGGGCTCGAGGGGTGGGCGAGATCCGCCCTGAGTACCTCAAGTCTCTGGATGAAGTGGGGCTGTCTTGGCTGACACGTCTCTACAACATCGCGTGGAGGTGGGGACAGTGCCTCTGGACTGGCAGACTGGGGTGGTGGTCCCCTCTATAAGAAGGGGACGGGAGGGTGTGTTCCAACTATAGGGGGATCACACTCCTCAGCCTCCCGGGAAAGTCTATGCCAGGGTACTGGAGGAGAATTCGTCCGATAGTTGAACCTCGGATACAGGAGGAACAATGCGGCTTTTCGTCCTGGTGCGTGGAACACTGGACCAGCTCTATACCCTCTTTAGGATACTGGAGGGTTCATGGGAGTTTGCTCAACCAGTCCACATGTGTTTTGTGGATCTGGAGAAGGCATTCGACCGTGTCCCTCAGCGGTGTTCTGTGGGGTGCTCTGGGAATATGGGGTCCGAGGCCCTTTGCTAGGGCTGTCCGGTCCCTGTATGACCAGAGCAGGAGCATGGTTAGCATTGCCGGCAGTAAGTCAGACTAGTTCCCAGTGCGTGTTGGACTCCGGCAGGGCTGCCCTTGTCACCGGTCCTGTTCACTATCTTCATGGACAGGATTTCTAGGCAGCCAGGGGACGGAGGGGTCGGTTTGGTGACCACAGGATCTCATCTCTGCTTTTGGGGATGATGTTGTCCTGTTGGCTTCATCAGACCAGGACCTATAGCGGAGCACTGGGGCAGTTTGCAGCTGAGTGTGAAGGCTGGGATGAGAATCAGCACCTCAAATCTGAGGCCATGGTCCTCAGCGGAAAAAGGTGGTTTGTCCCTCCAGGTCGGGTGGGGAGCTCCTGCTACAGGTGGAGGAGTTTAAGTATCTTGGGGTCTTGTTCACGAGTGAGGGAAGGATGGAGCGAGAGATCGACAGACGGATCGGTGCAGCTTCTGCAGTAATGCGGTCGATGTACCCGGTCTGTCGCGGTGAAGAAGGAGCTGAGCCACAAAGAAGCTGAAGCTCGATTTACGGTCGATCTCGTTCTACTCTCACCTATGGTCATGAGCTTTGGGTCATGGCCCGAAAGGTGAATCCAGGATACTAGCGGCGAAATGAGTTTCCTCCGCCGGGTGGTTGGGCGCTCCCTTAGAGATAGGGTGAGGAGCTCGGTCACATCGAGAGAGGCCAGCTGAGGTGGCTTGGGCATCTGTTTCGGATGCCTCCTGGACGCCTCCCAAGGGAGGTGTTCCGGGCATGTCCCACCGGGAGGAGGCCCAGGGAAGACCCAGAACAGCTGGAGGGACTATGTCTCTCGGCTGGCCTGGAAGCGCCTCGGGTTCCCCCCGAGGAGTTGGAGGAAGTGTCTGGGGAGAGGGAAGTCTGGGCGTCCCTGCTTAGACTGCTGCCCCCGCGACCCGGTCCCGGATAAGCGGAGGAAAATGGATGGATGGATGGATGGATTTATTGTAGGTATTTGTATATATTATTTAAAAGTGATTGATTTAACCCTGATCATTTTTAAACAAGATTCAGAGGTTTTGTGCAACAGAATTATTCAATAAACCTTGGTTTAATTCAACATGATTCTTCTTTGTGCTACCCGCTTATGTATATGTTTAATATGAAAAAAAAAACAGTATGGAAAATCTGCTCTTACAGGTGTTTGCCACCAATAGCCACAGAACTGAATTGGTGCGGCAGACTTGGGGGACTCTTAATAGGTAAGTTAAAATGATATAATATATATACATGAACTAAACTAGACTTAATGGTGGACCTGTTATTATAATACCAGTAGCAAATGTAAGCAATCTTAACTTTTTATGAAACTTATAGGAGGCCTAAACCATCAGTTAAACCAACCACAGACATGCGGGAAACAACTATGTGTGATTCATACATTCAAATAATCTACGCAGTTATTAAGTTATTATATATAAGTTAATCCACACACCGCTGTTAATAATAAATAAAATGTATTAGTACTTACCTTATATTCCCATAACTCGTCGAAACTGGTGCCTTTCACATCCTTTCACAAATTCACATCCAAGTCAAAAACGCATGATGTTATAGAAGCACGAATGCGTAATTTGTCTTATATTCAAGTTATTCAGAATTAACAGTAAAATAAACAGAATTTAAATTATAGAGATTTTTCATTGTTCAGATTTTCATGTTTTTCAGCTATGCAGAATCCCGTTCTTCCCACTGAAGCAGACACGGAAAAATCTATTAAAGATTAATATGCTTGGCCCAGCAACGATGTAATCACTTTAAATGTTTAATATGTTCATTTGTTTTTATTTTTAAAAACTTTGTTTTTGTGTACTGCTATGTTAATATGTATCTTTTAGGATGTATGGATGAATAATTGGTTTTCTTTGTCTTTAATAAATGTATTAAAAAAAATCATCAACTGCCTATTTTATTCTAAATTAAAAACACGTTTTTGTGTTTTAATTTATTGCTATTGTTTGGTAGTTGTAGCATAAATGTGTAGATTTGTGTATATAAGTATGTAGTTTAGGGCAATTCATTTTGTAAGAGGGATCTTTTAGTCTTTTAAACATCTTTGAAAGAGCACTTGCTGTCGTATATGCATCTGGAAGACAACTGCTAAATATTCTAATGTCCGCTGGACATCGTTCTAAATATTCTAATGTCCGCTGGACATCGTTCTAAATATTCTAATGTCTGCTGGTGTTACGAGACAGAAGGGACAGAGGCAGCGAATAACAGATAGTAATGTTTATTTAACAGCAAACTCAAATAACTGAAAGACTTGGTAAAATACGGGGAGAAAATGGGAACTTAAACTGTCCTTTTGATGCAGATGAAGAGGAACACAGGTGTACTCAGGAGCGCTGGAGACGCGGAACACAGGAGAACTCAGGAGCGCTGGAGACATTGATAACAGGAAGGCAACTCTCGGAGGGCTTTGTAGAAAACTTAGTAGTAGGTAAATCCAAGCGGGAGTAATCGTTCAGGTAAGTCCGTGTATCATAAATGAGACTGGATGTTGACTGCGTGAAAGTCCTTTATAGTGGAGTGGTGATTACATGCAGGTGTTGGCGATCAGTAATCGGGAGATGGTAAGCGTCGTGGTTGGGTGTCGTGGGAGCCTGGCATGACCGTAACAGTATCCCCCTCCCCACGGCCCGCTCCAGAGGGCCGTGGACCCCGACGTCGTGGTGGTCATCCTCTGCCTCTGGGAGCCGGCTTGTCAGGGTGTTCAGCGTGGAAGGTTGCTAGTAGAGTAGGATCGAGGATGTCATGATGGTTTACACAGGATCGCTCTTCGGGTCCATAACCCTCCCAATCCACCAGGTATTCTAGCTGGCCACCACGGCGTCGGGAGTCCAAGATCTCCTTGACCGCACACAATCGTCCAGCAAAAAGGGGAGAGGGTTCCACGCCAGGCTCTGTGGAGGAAAAACAGAGGGATGGTGAGGTTTAAGCAGTGAGACATGGAAAGTGGGGTGTATCACGATACTCAGGTGGTAGTTGGAGCTTGTATGTGACAGGTTGATCTCTGCTCGAGGATGGTGAATGGGCCAATGAACCGGGGACTCAGCTTACAGCAGGGTAGACGTAGACGGATGTCCTTAGTGGACAGCCAGACCTTCTGTCCCGGTTGATACGTTGGGACTTCGGAACGTCGAAGGTCGGCTGTCAGTCTACGCCGACTCAAGGCACGTTGAAGATGGTGGTGGGCTGAGACCCAGACTCTCTCGCTCTGCCGGAACCCAGGGAGTTCTGGGCGTATTCAGCCCAGCCGATATACTGGCTCCAAGATTCCTGGTGGCCGTGACAGAAGGTACGTAAGTAGCGGTTGATCTCCTGGATCTTCCTCTCCGTCTGCCCGTTCGATTGTGGATGGTACCCAGAAGATAGACTGACGGCCACACTTAGGAGAGAGAAGAAAGCTTTCCATACCCTTGAAGTGAACTGAGGCCCCCGATCAGACACTATGTCCTCTGGTATGCCAAAGTATCTGAAGACGTGGTTGAAGAGGAGTTCAGCTGTCTCCATGGCCGTGGGTAGGCCCTTCAGGGGAATTAGGCGACAGGACTTTGAGAATCTGTCTACTACTACAAAAATGCAGGTACACCCTTTTGAGGGAGGTAGGTCTGTAACGAAATCCACTCCTAGGTGTGACCAGGGACGGTTGGGAACGGGCAGTGGATGGAGTTTACCAGTTGGAAGATGGCGAGAGGACTTGGAAATGGCACATTCTCTGCATCCCTGTACGTACCTCCTTACAGATGAAGCCATGTTGGGCCACCAGAATCTTTCCTTAAGGAGCGAGAGAGTCTCATTGACCCCCGGGTGGCCAGTGCCAAGTGAGGTATGTGCAGAATGTATTATAGGGGTGCGGTGCCTATGTGGTAGATATTGCAGTCCTGGTAGAGGTTGAGGAGAGGCATCGGTGGAGGGGACGGTTTCTTCAGACCAGGAGATGGGGCTCACTATTAACTGTTCTGGGATTATGGGTTCTGGTTCTTCAGTGGACTCTGGGGGGGAATGGAGTCGGGAGAGAGCATCAGCCTTGGAATTCTTGGGACCGGGACGATAGGAAATGTTAAAATTAAATAGAGTAAAGAATAAGGCCCATCTGGCTTGTCGGGGGTTAAGGCGTTTGGCAGCTCGGAGATACTCTAGGTTCTTGTGATCGGTAAAGACCTGAAAGGGATGATGGGCTCCCTCCAACCAATGCCTCCATTCCTCAAGGGCGAGTTTAATGGCTAGAAGTTCTCGGTTTCCAATGTCATAGTTTACCTCCACCGGGCTAAGCTTGCAGGAGAAGAAGGCACATGGGTGGAGGCGACTAGGCTTCCCCTGCTGCTGGGACAGGATCGCCCCTACTCCCATTGAGGGAGGCATCTACTTCCACCACAAGCGGTTGTCAGGGTCCGGGTGTACAAGGAGTGTGGGTGGTCGTGAAGGCGGTCTTGAGGCTTTGGAAGGCTCTGTTGGCAGCTGTGGACCAAGGGAGATGTTTGGGAGCCCCTTTAGGAGACTAGTGGAGCGGGTTGGCGATGATACTGAAGTTCTGGATAAATCTCGATAAAAGTTAAGCAAACCCAAGGAAGTATATCAAGATGGGAGTATATCAAGATGTCATCGATATAAAGTAATACAAATTTGTGGAGGAACTCCCGGAGCACTTCGTGGATGAAGTCTTGGAAGACGGAGGTTGACCAAACCATACGGCATAACAAGGTATTCGTAATGTCCAGTTGGAGTGACAAAGGTGGTCTTTCATTCATCCCCCTCTCGAATTCGGATGAGATTGTAGGCGCTGCGGACATCCAGCTTGGAGAATACAGTGGCACCACAGAGCTGTTCAAGGGCTGCTGGGACGAGGGGAAGAGGATATCGAAATTTCACTGTTATCTTGTTGAGGGCACGGTAATCTATGCAAGGGCGGAGCCCTCCGTCCTTCTTTGCGACGAAGAAGAAGCTCGAAGCAACAGGAGAAGTGGACGGTCAGATTTATCTTTGGGCTAGCACCTCCTTGATGTACTCCTCCATGGCCTTCTCCTCAGGAATTGACAGGGGGTAGATTCTTCCCCTGGACACTGGCTCACCCGGAAACAGATCGATCGCGCAGTCCCATGGCCGGTGTGGGGGTAACCTGGAAGCTCTCCTGGGGCAGAAAACATCCTTGAAGTGGGCGTAGTCTTCCGGGATCTCCACCGATCTCTTCTCCACAGGACTTTCGATGGAGGTGGAGCACACGGGGAGAGGGCGGATGCGGCGGGTCACAGGACGTGGACGGGAGACTAAACAGGTCTGGAAACAACTTTCGCCCCACTTCAGGACTTCTCCACTCTTCCAGGAGAGGATGGATGATGTAACTCCAACCAGGGATGCCCCAGGATGATATCAGCAGTGGAGCCCTCCAGAACCAGCAGTAAAATCTCTTCAGTGTGCAATACTCCCACGGTCAGGGAAATGGTTCTGCCCTCCGACTCACTAGGCTGCCGCTAACTGGTAAACCCGTTATGGAATGGATCTTGTATGAGATGGAGGTGGCTGTGGTCTTGAGCTGGAGTTGCCCGGCAGAGCGCCCGGAGATGAAATTGCTGGCCGACCCAGAGTCGAGGAGGGCGGAAACTGAAAGAGAGCAGCAAGCGGCAGTAAGTGGGTACTATGGTAGTGAGAGGTTTCATACTTTCAGGAAGAGGGATTATTGCACTCACCGTGGGGCGAGGTGGTCGAGTGGGACACAGCGATCCGTGCCCTGGACTTCCACAGTAGAGGCAGAGAGCGGTTGGCTGTCGCCGGTGGCGTTCTGTGAATGTCAGTCGGGAGGTATCCACTTGCATAGGTTCAGTGGCTGGTTCTGGAGGGTAGACGGTCTCTGGTCGGCGGAGGACGGAGGATGATGAGGGTGCATTGGATTGAGCTCCTAAACAGGTTTGCATACGTGTTGCGGTTCTTATGGATAAATGTATAAACTCATTAAGATCCATGCTGTCATCTATTGTGGCGAGCTGCAGCCTCACTTGGGGATTGAGTCCTTGGCGGTATGCCGTCATTAACGCGTGTTCGTTCCACCCACTTCTGGCTAATGTACGGAACTGCAGGGCATACTCAGGTATGGGCAGTTGATCTTGTTTCAGCTGGTACAGTTGTTCACCCACCGAAGCGTCCAGGGCTGGCTTACCAAACACCTCTCGGAAGTGATCCACAAAGTTGGAGTAGGAGAATGTGATGGGGTGTTCTTGGCGCCAGAGAGGTTCGGCCCATTGAAGGGCTTTGCCGGTAAGAAACTGGATGATGAATGAAACTTTATGACGATCGGTGGGGTACAAGTGAGGCTGCATCTCTAATGCAAGTGAACATTGAAGTAGGAAGCCATTGCAATCCTCCGCCGCACCAGAGAAGGGTGCTGGTTGGGCCACGGGACTGGCGACTATCACTGGAGAAGAAGTGGGGTTGGTGTTTACGGAAGTGGTGATCGGCTGTGTCGGTGCGGTGGTGGGAGAGCGCTCTCGGAACGAGTGTAGGAGGATTTCGACCAGCTCTCGAAACGGATCCTGCTGACTCATGATGTTGTCTGTTTTGGTCCAGTCTTCTGTTACGAGACTGAAGGGACAGAGGCAGCGGATAACAGATAGTAATGTTTAATAACAGCAAACTCAAATAACTGAAAGACTTGGTAAAATACGGAGAGAAAACGGGAACTTAAACTGTCCTTTTGATGCAGATGAAGAGGAACACAAGTGTACTCAGGAACGCTGGAGACGAGGAACACAGGAGAACTCAGGAGTGCTGGAGACGTTGATAACAGGAAGGCAACTCTCGGAGGGCGTTGTAGAAAACTCAGTAGCAGGTAAATCCAAGCGGGAGTGTCGTTCAGGTAAATGCGTGTATCAAAAGCGAGACTGGGCGTTGACTGCGTGAAAGTCCTTTATAGTGGAGTGGTGATTACATGCAGGTGTTGGCGATCAGTAATCGGGAGATGGTGAGCGTCGTGATTGGGTGTCGTGGGAGCCTGGCGTGACTGTAACAGCTGGACATCGTTCTAAATATTTTAATGTCTGCTGGACATCGTTCTAAATATTCTAATGTCTGCTGGACATCGTTCTAAATATTCTAATGTCTGCTGGACATCGTTCTAAATATTCTAATGTCTGCTGGACATCGTTCTAAATATTCTAATGTCTGCTGGACATCGTTCTAACAGCTGACACAGACGCCTCGGCGATGTAGCAGATGAGCAAACGCCCTAATTATTATATCTTCCAGATGAAAATGAAGACCCTCACAGACATCTGCAAGACGTCCGTGTGCTATCTGGGACTGGATTATTACAAATAATGGCAAAAGGAATGTTTGGAAATGTAAACTGATATTTTCTAGTGACAAACTGCAGTAAAAAATACAAAAACATTTGGTAGGGAATAAAAATATACCTGAACATCTGCACAAGTACTGTATTGGTTATATGTCGAGTGTTTTGTAAAACTAATCATCAGTTTTGTAAAACGTCATTCTCAAAACACAGTATTGCGTATAGTATTGTATTGTTGCTGTACGTGTGTTTATTTAACCTGTTAACTGTCACTGGGCCCACTGTTAAAAATATCAATGTAATGTATTCAAAAACAAATATCCCATTCTATATCTAAAGTAATACTAACAAACTATATATTGTTGTGTAGTTTTTATATATCACTACCATTTTGCAAAAGAAATGACGTAGTAAGTTCACAATTGTTTATTACATGTATTTACATAATAGCCTGTTCTTAAACCTAACAAACTATATATTATTGGATATATTATTATTGTTTTTAGATTTAATCATGGTTTTGCGAAAGGAATAGTGTAGTGAGATCAAATTTGCTAAACTATATTATATGTCACTCTGGAGGAGGACACATTTGTTTATTAAATGTATTTATATAATAGCCTCTACCTAAACCTAAAAAATCTTCACAAACTATACATCACTGGAAAGCTCTAAGAGTGTACTTTTCAAATGACATCACCATTTTGCAATAAGAAATATGCAATAACAGTAATTTGTTAAATGTCACTATTTATGCACAGTGAGAATGACTGGCCCCTAGTGGATATTTGATGGTACAGCAGCTTGAAGTCTCACTGAAACACCAGATTTCATGATATCATGATATTTTTAAAATTTTTAAAAGACCTTGTTTAGACCTATGGTTTTGTTTTCAGGGAAATTTCAGACAAAGATATATTTTTATTATGTTGTTTTTTATAAAGTAAAAAAGTTTGTAAACCTAAACTGCTATATTTTTTTTTCTTTAATCATGTTTAATATTTATAACTTTATCATAAACTTCCAAGTCTTTTCTTTAAAATGAGACCAAGATTAGGCTTCTAGACCAAACATTCAAAAGTAACATTCATTTGAAGGTGCATATCACCATTTCAGATATTCACTAAAAAGGGGGTGTGACAGTTAACAGGTTAAACTTATGAAAACAGGTTTTGTATGTTTTCTTACACAACTGTTTAGTCGTGCATTTTGTGAGTTTAGTAGCTCCTCCTCCTCAACAGGTAAAAGATGAAAGTGAAACTTTTGTAAGAACTACAGCAGGAGCCGTTTTACAATCAGAAGAATATAAAATATAAAAGGAGAGGAAACGACAGTGAGTATCACAAATCTCACATTGTTTATTTAAAAAAACTAAGATTCAACCTGGTTCTCATCAAGTTTATTGGATGAAGAACTTTCTAAGAAATGTTGTGTGCTATATTTAGTATCAGGAAGTGTGTTTATGAACTCTTATTTCATCTTTATGTTGTAAAGACATTGGAAGTATGGGTCACTTTTTGATCCATATTAAAGCACATTAAGAGAGATTATGAGATGACACATAACACACACAGTATTGTTTTGCAGGTTTTAGATTAACTCTTCACATTCTCTGTGTTCACCATGAATCTCTCCAGAGATACAAAAAGGTGAGATAATTGAAAGATTTTCATATAGTTTAATGAGAGAATATATGCTCATAAAATATCTAATGTTGTTGCTGAATATGTGTTGTATTATTGCACTGGGAGAGTAGATAATGTTTATCACATTACTGATATACTGAACAAGAACTAAACTCTGTTTAAATGCTGTTTTAGTTTGTCTCATGGAGAATCTCCTGAATTCAGTTGTGTGTCTATGAAGAGTGATGAATCAATGGGTAAACCACCTAACTTCAGTTCAGGAGACTGTGGAGCAGATGTGAGGTGAGGACGGTCTGAGTGACAAATACACACATTCATGCGTATATTTACTGTTTATTGTTTTACATGTTTATCGTATATGTTAACAGATATTTATTGTATTGTTAAATTACAGTGACACAACAGATGGATCCAGTTCTTTGAAAGGAAAGCACATGGAGTCTGTATTTCAGGTAGGGGTGTGTGTGCATGTTGCCTTCACTGATCTGTACATGCTGATGTCTAATGCTTTACTGCATGTTGTGTTTTTTGTGTCATTGATAACAGCAGGTGTGATGTCATTTATATTACATTTTATTAAATAGACTATTTGCAAATGATTTTGCAGTAAAATTAAGCAATTTATGGTCTTTTTTTTTCACAATGTTGTTAGTCTCTCAAAAAATGAGTTTTGAGTTAGATCCATTTGACAGTCTTCAGCTCTCTGTTACTGAATGCGCTAATGCTACATGCTAAATCATGAATGATCACTGATTTAATCCTACATACTACGTATTAAAAGGGTCTTTTAAGCACATCATGTGTTTATACATACACCCAAACAATCACATAAATACAACGAATAAAGATTTGACCACTATAGAGAGAATATAAATGAATGAAAAGTGAATGCATAACACATGGCCTGTGTCCACTCATTTAGGCCGAGGTTTCCACCCTAAATAACGTACTTACTGCAAACTGTTACTATCACAGATTTGTGGACACTATAACAATGTGATTTAAAGCATATGTTTGTGTATACAGTAAAAATCTGGTTGCACAGCTGGACGCTACTAAATAATCACAGTTTTAATCATACATGCATACAGTCATACAGACAGTACATATTCATGTCACATACTCCCAAACAATTACATGAATACAACAAAGATGATTTTACATGAATAAAGATTTCACCACTAGAGGGAGCATATAAATTAATCTCACATGAGGGGTCGCCACAGCGAATCATCTGTTGCCATCTAACTCTATCCTTAGCATCCTCAACACTCGCACCAATAATCTTTATTTCCTTTTCAGCACATCCATATTATCTCCTCTTTGGCCTTCCTCTTGCCCTCTTGCCTGGCAGGTCCATCTCCAACATCCTTCAACCGATATAACCACTATCCCGTCTCTGTACATGTCCAAACCATCTCAATCTGGCCTCTCTGAGCTTGTCCCCAAAACAACCAACATAAGCTGTCTCTCTAATGTGCTTGTTCCTGATCCTGTCCATCCTCGTCACTCTTAAAGAGAACCTTAACATCCTCATCTCTGCCACCAATGGTTTCACTACTGTCTTGTAAACCTTTCCTGTCACACAACACTCCAACCCGCCTGCACTCGCCTCTTCACCTCTTTTTCACACTGCTCGTCGCACTGGACTGTTGACCCCAAGTACTTAAACTCCTGAACCTTCCTGACCTCAGCCCCCTGTAACCTCACTGTTCTACTTCCCATTCTCTGGTTCATAGACATGTACTCTGTCCTACAATGACTAACTTTCATTCATCTTGATTCCAGAGCATACCTCTAGTTTTCCAGGTTTTCCTCCACCTGCTCTCTGTGTTTTCTAGAAATCACAAAGTAACCTGAAAAATTCTACCGTAGTGCTTTTTCTGGGCATGAAGCCATACTGCTGCTCACAGATATCCACTTCCTTTCTCATGTCCACCAGCTCTCTACCTTTCCCTGTCATTGTACCATCGTTAGGAGTCCCTATTTTCAGACCAATACTCTTTCCTTTCCTCTTCTCTCTCTTTCCACAAACACTTCTGCCCCCTCTCCTTCTTCGGCCAACAGTAGCACATAATCTACCAGCACCCTTTAGGTCAACAGCACTGGTGCGGTCGCTGTTACCCGGGCTTCGGCTGATCCACCATGGAATTTTTAATGAAATTGGGCATGTTTTTTGCCGGTTGCCCTTCCTGACGCAACCCTCTCCAGATTTGGGATTGGCACAGAAGTAACTGGTGTAGCAAAAGTCAGGGAATAGGTTGTTTAACACACTATTCTCCTGAGGGAATTGTTAATTTAATTCATGGTGTTTATTAAAACTAAAACTACTATTTACTTACAACTGTACAAAATTGTACAAAACACATGAACATCAAACACATGAAGTGATGAATGACTTTTAGGGAGTATTTGAAATCGTTTCAGCATCTCTGACATCAGAAATCCAGCCACTGCTAGTTAGATCTTTTCCAGAGAACAACTCAATAAATGCCTTCAAACTAAAAGTACTCTAACATAGCTGTGATGTAGCCTAGTGGAGAGTCTCTGGCCCTAAATACAGACAAGATAAATATCATTGTACATTCTTTGTACAAATGTTTTAATGTACATATGTATTTTGCTATATGTTGTACAGTATTTTGTTTCCTAAAATGTGCCCTTATAGTTTTGCAGTCATTTACTGATTGACAGTACAATTCTTACATGCATTTTTTTACATTCAGTATTGTGTTCATTTAAGGCAATATTTAAATTAAAGATAATATGGTTTTGTGAGTGTAAGTTTATTTGAGTAAGTAATACTTTTGAGAAATGTGCTATAGGTTTCATAAAATGGATCTTTTGTAAAAATAACCACATTTTCTGCACACATGAGTAAGTGAACAAAACCCTCTGTATGTAAACAATAATTTCAGGAGCTTGAGGACAAAATCATCTCTCTGATGAAGAAAGAGCTGAAGATCTTTAAGACACTACTGAGTCCAGATTCCCCATCATGCTGTGAGAGAGAGGAGGAGGATGATGAAGATCAGATCAGAGTCAGAGAGGATCTTCTGAAGATCACACTGCACGTCCTGAAGAAGATGAAACAGACAGACCTCAGCCAACAAACTACAGACCAGTAAGAGCTCTGAGTCATGTGACTATTACATCACTTTACCTTCAGAGGAACAGACACAGAGTCTCTATTTACTGATTATTAGTATTAGTGATTATTAATATTATGTCATGATGATCCAAAGGTAAAATGATCCTAAATTTGACTATTGTAAAATTATATGTAAAAAAAAATATAAAAACGTGTTATTAACTTGTATTTAATATGTATGATTTTTAATATTGAATTCAGAGGCTTAACCCTTACATTTGTTTTACATTGTACGTTCTATTATCACTTGACTTTGTATATGTGTATTATAATTTGTGGATAAAATGTATTTATACCATGGTCTGAATTTATACAGTTCTGATTGGCTGGAAGGTATGCATTAAAACTCTATAATGCACAGGTAGTTCCAGTCAGTTTGATCACCGTTCTAAATTAATGTGCTGTAAACATTGATAATAAATGTAATCATATCTGCACACAAATCAGAGATCACGCTGCCAGTGCGCACAGAAACAATACCGACACTTCATCAACGTTGCCCCACGACATAACTTTGTTATAACTGGTAACTTTGTTATAACAAGGTAACTGTAAACTAACTGTAAAATAACTGTAAACATCAATAACAGCTTGAATTAGTTTTAACTTGGCAAATGACCATGGTATAAGCAGAATAATCAATGGTTAGCTTTAAATCCACTAATGATTTTAATGCACTTCACTGAGGCAAACCACTATCCGCTTTGTGTCGGGTGGTCCTTCGCCTCCATATCGAGCATTAAAATCCTTTAATGCACAGCTAGCCATCGATGATCACTTATGTATTTCCTTTCTCCATCAGGACTCGCCCCTTTGTGCATGAAAAAACACAAATCCAGACTAAAAGAGAATTTTCAGAGAGTGAATGAAGGAATATCAAGTCAAGTTAGCTCAAGACTTATGAATGAGATCTACACAGAGCTGTACATCACAGAGGGAGGAAGTGGAGAGATGAATAATGAACATGAGGTGAGACAGATTGAGACAGCATCCAGAAGATCAGAGACACAAGAAACACCAATCAAATGCAATGACATCTTTAAAGTCTTACCTGGACAATACAAAGTCATCAGAAGTGTGTTGACTAAAGGAGTTGCTGGAATTGGGAAAACAATCTCTGTGCAGAAGTTTATTCTGGACTGGACTGAAGGAAAAACAAATCAGGATATTCACTTCATATTTCCACTTCCTTTCAGAGAACTGAATCTGATGAAAGAGAAAAATATCAGTCTGATGGATCTTCTTCATCAGTTCTTCACAGATACAAAAGAACTGAGATCAAGAGACTTTGATGACTATAAAGTTTTGTTTATCTTTGATGGTCTGGATGAGTGTCGACTTCCTCTAGATTTCTCAAACAATCCGAGTTTGTTTGATGTAAGTGAATCAGCTTCAGTGGATGTGCTGCTGACCAACATCATCAAGAGAAATCTGCTTCCTTCTGCTCTGATCTGGATCACCTCTCGACCAGCAGCAGCCAATCAGATTCCTCCTGAGTGTGTTGATCAGCTGACAGATGTACGAGGCTTCAATGACCCTCAGAAGGACGAGTATTTCAGGAAGAGAATAAATGATCAAAGTCTGGCCAACATAATCATCAGACACATCAAATCATCAAGAAGTCTGTACATCATGTGTCACATCCCAGTCTTCTGCTGGATTTCAGTCACTGTTCTAGAGACAATGTTGAGTGAATCAGAGAGCAGAGATCCCAAGACTCTGACTCAAATGTTCACACACTTCCTGATCTTTCAGACCAAACTGAAGAGCCAGAAGTATGATGGGAAATGTGAGGTAGATCTTCAGCAGGCTAGAAAGAGTCTTCTGTCACTGGGAGAGCTGGCTTTTCAACAGCTGGAGAAAGGGAACCTGATCTTCTATGAGGAGGACCTGAGACAGTGTGACATTGATGTCAGAGGCAGCGTCAGTGTACTTTCGGAGTTTGTACTCAGATCTTCAGAGAGGAGTTTGGACTTTATCTGGGGAAGGTCTTCAGCTTTGTGCATCTGAGCGTTCAGGAGTTTCTCGCTGCTTTATTTGTGTTTATTTCATTTTCTCAACAAAAATCAAAACTTTTCATCAGGTTCAAATCAAATATGAGTGATTTACTGAAGAGTGAAGTGGACAAGGCCTTACAGAGTGAAAACGGACATCTGGATCTTTATCTCAGATTTCTTCTGGGTCTCTCACTGAAGTCCAATCAGACAATCTTAAGAGACCTGATGACAGAGACGGGAATAAGCTCTGACAGCAAACAGCAAATAGTTGAGTACATTAAGATGAAGATCAGAGAGAATCTCTCTCCAGAGAAATCCATCAATCTGTTTCACTGTCTGAATGAACTGAATGATCATTCTCTAGTGCAGGAAGTCCAAACATACCTGAACAGAGGAGATAAATCTAGTCTGTCTGGAGTCAGTCTGTCTTCTGCTCAGTGGTCAGCTCTGGTGTTTGTATTACTGAACTCAGAAGAGACGCTGGATGAGTTTATACTGAAGAAATATGATCGATCAGATGAATGTCTTCTGAGACTGCTGCCAGTGATCAAAACATCCAGAAAAGCTCAGTGAGTCATTTAACTGCTGTTTAATCTTAACATTAACAATCTCTCTTAACAAGTATTTTATTATTATCCCTGTACATGTCTGGAGACATATCATATAAAATCTGTAAATTGCTCATGAAACTTTTATCACACTTGAAAGTAATCTTTGTAATGGTGCTGGCAATGCCCACATCCACTCGTGTCATCACCAGACATCACCACACTTCCATTAAAAATGAATGAGATCATGACGCTTTGCTGCTGGTGGTAATAATAATTTTTCTTTATTACACGGGGCTGTTGAACGTTTTGAGATGTGCATTTTCTTCCAGTAAACACTCACCTATGGAGGTTTTCCAGGTCTGTCAACCACATTACAGTTACACTTTACTGTAGTCTACAGTCTATTACAGCAACAACTCTGTTAAGCATCCTCAATACGCTTGATTTTGTTACGGTGCTGGGGTAGAGAGAGACCAGAACGACAGAGAGTACTTTCAAAAACGTCAGACTTTTACTGGGGTTTCTTCCAAAGCACAGAGAAATCCAGATCAAACAGATACAGGTATACTTCCAGATTAAACAGGTTCAGACACGGCTAGATTTCAGGTAATACAGACCCACGCAACGACATTACAACAACAATCCCCAACAAAGAACTGAACAAAAAGCAGATCTTAAATAATACAACCAATGAACACTAAATGATATGAAACAGGTGCGGGTGATAACAACTGGTGAAAACGAGATTACAAATGGTGAACAGGTGGTGAGGTGCAATGCATGGTGGGGAATGGAGTCCAGATGGAGGTGCAGGGTGGAAAACAAAGTCCAAACGGGCAGAATCATGACAGATTTACTGTTTTTAAATGTCAAACTTTATAATTATTGAATCATGCAGTTTAATTTAAAATGTTTAGTTTGTTTGTCTAATTTATATTTATAATTAATGAAGCATTTGCAAAAAAAAATATACAAAGAAATGAATAAAAATAATGAATAAAATAATAAGGACTTATAGTCTAATTGTTCTTTTTTGACTTTATGATGATAATATAAAAAAGGCAATTCTTTCCAATAATTAAACAGCCAGTTGCTGATAGCCACTATACATCTATTTGCACAAAAATGTGTATTTAACACACTGTTATCTTGTTATTTCTCTCTCAGTCTGAGTTACTGTAATCTGACAGAGAAAAGTTGTTCATCACTGGCGTCAGTTCTCAGATCAAACTCCTCAAGTCTGACAGAACTGAATTTGAGTCACAATAAACTGCAGGATTCAGGAGTGAAGCTGCTCTCTGATGGACTGAAGAATCCAAACTGTAAACTGAAGATATTACAGTAAGAAAATCCATAAACTAATAAGATTAAATGTGTGTGTTTGTATCGTGTGCATTCAATTGAGTGTTCAGCAGAATCATCTTCATATAATGTTGCTCATCATACTGTAACAGTGGCTTTAATTAAAGTCATCTCATGAAGTGATCATATTTGCATGACCTTCAGCAGCTATTTCAGTCATATATGTCCTGTCTATTTGAATGCGGTAAGACAGATATCTCTGGCTAACATCATAAAAAACGACATAATTCTGACCAACAGTTACAGCTAACATTAACTGTACCATAACATTTCCATCATTAGAGCATTTTTAATATTTTTTTTTTTCCTATTGACAGTAATACAACAGCAACATCTTGATTATCTTTTGTCTTTGTCAACAAACTCTCTGTTGATTTAGATTCTACACAGCAGCAGTCAATATCTGATTATTTCTTTCTGTGAGAAATAAATAACAATGGGACACTTTTATCACACTTATCTAATGTAACTGCATCACGATACGTTAATAATTATCTTAAATAATATATTCAACCATTGATTTCATTTTCTTCTCTCTCAGTCTAAGTAACTGCAGTATTAGAGATGAAGGTTTTGTTGCTCTGACTTCAGCTCTGATATTAAACCCGTCACACCTGAAACAACTGGATCTGAGCAGAAATAATCCAGGAGATTCAGGAGTGAAGCTGCTCTCTGATCTACTGAAGGATCCAAACTGTAAACTAGAGACACTAGAGTGAGTTATACATTTACTGATTCAATTATATTTTTATTTTTTAATTCATTTTCATTATTAATTACAAGTGTATTTTTTGCAGTTCTGCTGTAGTGTTTTTTACTCTGTTACTTGTGTAAATGTGGTGTGGCAGCAATATTTGTCTTGTGTTGTCCCTTAGATTCAGTCATTCTGTTTATATTATTCTGATTTGTAAATTCAGATAAAAGTGTTTGCTAAATTAATAAATGTCAATATATATAGTGTCAGCCAGTAATGGTGGTTTACAAAAGTCTATTTCATATGGTGTGACCTACAAAAATGTAGAAATCAAAACCTAACAATTACAGTAAGATCAATCCTTCTCATCCTATTTGTAACTTTAGTAAAGAAGATAAACCTCTCATGCTATTTGTATATTTTTATTTTTTTACATTTTTTGCTGTCACACAGGACACAGTCCGCAGTATTTATTTGTCAACTACCCAATTACATAAAGTTAAACTTTTCTCATCTTTGTCTTGTATTTCTTTTGTTTTATACTGGCGTGTGTATTTTAACACACTGTTATCTTGTTATTTCTCTCTCAGTCTGAGTGACTGTAATCTGACAGAGAAAAGTTGTTCATCACTGGCGTCAGTTCTCAGATCAAACTCCTCAAGTCTGACAGAACTGAATCTGAAACACAATAAACTGCCGGATTCAGGAGTGAAGCTGCTCTCTGATGGACTGAAGAATCCAAACTGTAAACTGAAGATATTACAGTAAGAAAATCCATAAACTAATAAGATTAAATGTGTGTGTTTGTATCATGTGCATTCAATTGAGTGTTCAGCAGAATCATCTTCATATAATGTTGCTCATCATACTGTAACAGTGGCTTTAATTAAAGTCATCTCATGAAGTGATCATATTTGCATGACCTTCAGCAGCTATTTCAGTCATATATGTCCTGTCTATTTGAATGCGGTAAGACAGATATCTCTGGCTAACGTCATAAAAAACTACATAATTCTGACCAACAGTTACAGCTAACATTAACTGTACCATAACATTTCCATCATTAGAGCATTTTTAATATTTTTTTTTTTCCTATTGATAGTAATACAACAGCAACATCTTGTATTATCTTTTGTCTTTGTCAACAAACTCTCTGTTGATTTAGATTCTACACAACACAAGTCAAGATCTGATTATTTCTTTCTGTGAGAAATAAATAACAATGGGACACTTTTATCACACTTATCTAATGTAACTTCATCACGATACGTTAATAATTATCTTAAATAATATATTCAACCATTGATTTCATTTTCTTCTCTCTCAGTCTGTGTAACTGCAGTATTGGAGTTGAAGGTTTTGTTGCTCTGACTTCAGCTCTGATATTAAACCCGTCACACCTGAAACAACTGGATCTGAGCTTTAATAATCCAGGAGATTCAGGAGTGAAGCTGCTCTCTGATCTACTGAAGGATCCAAACTGTAAACTAGAGAAACTACTGTGAGTTATACATTTACTGATTCAATTATATTTTTATTTTTTAATTCATTTTCATTATTAATTACAAGTGTATTTTTTGCAGTTCTGCTGTAGTGTTTTTTTACTCTGTTACTTGTGTAAATGTGGTGTGGCAGCAATACTTGTCTTGTGTTGTCCCTTAGATTCACTCATTCTGTTTATATTATTCTGATTTGTAAATTCAGATAAAAGTGTTTGCTAAATTAATAAATGTCAATATATATAGTGTCAGCCAGTAATGGTGGTTTACAAAAGTCTATTTCATATGGTGTGACCTACAAAAATGTAGAAATCAAAACCTAACAATTACAGTAAGATCAATCCTTCTCATCCTATTTGTAACTTTAGTAAAGAAGATAAATCTCTCATGCTATTTGTATATTTTTATTTTTTTCTAAATTTTTTGCTGTCACACCAGGACACCAGTCACGTATTTATTTGTCAACTACCCAATTACATAAAGTTAAACTTTTCTCATCTTTGTCTTGTATTTCTTTTTGTTTTTATACTGACGTGTGTATTTTAACACACTGTTATCTTGTTATTTCTCTCTCAGTCTGAGTGGATGTAATCTGACAGAGGAAAGTTGTTCATCACTGGCGTCAGTTCTCAGATCAAACTCCTCAAGTCTGACAGAACTGAATCTGAGTGTCAATAATCTGCAGGATTCAGGAGTGAAGCTGCTCTCTGATGAACTGAAGAATCCAAACTGTAAACTGAAGATATTACAGTAAGAAAATCCTTTAACTAATAAGATTAATTGTGTGTTTTTTATGATGTAATTCCAATGAAGTTCATTATAAAAGTTCAGCAGAAGCATCAGCAGCTCTTTATTTTACAGTCCTGTTCTACATGTGTGTTTTATGTAGCAGCTGTAACAAATTTTGTATATGTAGTTACATTATATTACTCAGTATTTTGTTGGTGAAGTACACTGTAGTGTAACAGACTCAATAGTGCTCTTTGGGTAAAATTGTGTATTTTAACACACTGTTATCTTGTTATTTCTCTCTCAGTCTGAGTTGCTGTAATCTGACAGAGAAAAGTTGTTCATCACTGGCGTCAGTTCTCAGATCAAATTCCTCAAGTCTGACAGAACTGAATCTGAGTGACAATAATCTGCAGGATTCAGGAGTGAAGCTGCTCTCTGATGGACTGAAGAATCCAAACTGTAAACTGAAGATATTAAAGTAAGAAAATCCTTAAACCAATAAGATTAAATGTGTGTGTTTGTATTTCAATGAAGGCCATAAAAGTTCAGCAGAAGCATCTTTATACAGTATAGGGGACAGCAAAATACAAATGATTTCCTAAAGGTTACGTGTTAAAGTGAAAAGTTTACACATTTAAAGGTCAATTTTCTTCTATTTAAAAACAAAACAGAACAAAATAAACTAAAGAACAAAACTGAACTGAACTGCATGCAAATATGAACTTCTGGATGTTCCACCTTTTGTCTCATTCCTGCCTTTTTAATAAACTTGTAGTTTAATATAGTTACTGAAAAGAGAAAGATTGCTGATGTTTAATGTTCAGTTACGTTGCGCTTGTTAAATTGAAGTTTGTGGTTACTATTGTTCAGAAGAATGGTGCTTGTGCTTACGCTGTGTGAGACTAGATGTAGGATATACAATGTCTACTGTATGTGTGTCACTGGTAATGTTATAATGTTGTTCAAAGGCTAAAGTTAAATAAAAAAGTAGTCTTCAATCCTGTTTATGAAGATTTAATGTCCGATTTAAGCCCAAGTAATCCAGAAGATCTTAATGAGCTGGTTCTGGTGTGTTTAATTGAGGTTAAACTCTCTGCAGGACAGTAGATCTCCACCCCTGCTGGAAGGAGAAAGCAGTACTTAAACTGTAAATAAAAATACAGTACGGTACAATTGTAAAATACAGTAATATCACTGTCAATACTTTACAGTAACTTGCATTCATCAGCCAGTAACAATCTATAGCAACCAAGTGGATGTTTGAATGTAAAGGTTTTGTTTAGGGCTCTAAAATGATAAACCTGTGTAGAAATAAACTCTTACTGAGAGACAGTAAATGCACTTTAACCCTGATTATTTTAATAATCAACTTGAATCATATTTTAAACACTTCTAGTGATTATTGTAAAGAGTGACATTTATCTAATTTCATTTTCTTCTCTCTTCAGTCTGTATAACTGCAGGATTGGAGATGAAGGTTTTGTTGCTCTGACTTCAGCTCTGATATTAAACCCGTCACACCTGAAACAACTGGATCTGAGATATAATAATCCAGGAGATTCAGGAGTGAAGCTGCTCTCTGATCTACTGAAGGATCCAAACTGTAAACTAGAGAAACTACTGTGAGTTATATTATTATCATTCAATCATTTTATTTCTTAAAAGCTAATCTGTAACCTCAAACATTTCTTTACTCACACATCTGCTTTAGTGTTTTACTGTGGTTCTTGTGTGCGTTACTTGTATTGTGTTCTTTCCTGGATTAATTGATTGTACTTGTATTATTCACATTTATAGGTCATTTTAGATAAAGTTATTCTGACATGATGTCTGTTGGTAATGACTGAGATGAGTGTATATTAAAATCTGATCTTTCTCTTTATTTATTGTTTTACAGTGTTGAGTCTCAACTGTAAGAAAAAATGACTACATGATCACCTCTCTGCCCTTTTCTCTTTAAAGTCTTTATCATCCTCTGTTAAAGTTTGGGAGTGCTAAAAAGTGGCAGTTTACCATCTCAAAAATGGTCATTTAGAACTCAAGTTACTGTTATTAAGTTTATTTTAATTAGATTTTTTTTAATCATTCTGACACCCATTTTGTACCATCTTTTTGTTGGGCTCTGGTGTGTGTGCTAGTCATTATCATTATGAATGTCATTTAGTAAATTAAAAATATTTTTAGTATTTCTTGTTTCAGGGCACTTTTGTTGAGGCATTTACTGTACTCTAGACAATTGTCAGAGTCGTCTGTCATTTGACAGGCAAGCACATGAATGTGGCAGGTGGGCTCTGCAGCACCCTATTACAGGACAAATAAACTTGCTGCATAGATTACACATACTAAATTTGACACATATACCTAATTGTTGTTGGAGACCAGGTACACCCCTTTATGACAGTGACGCTTCTTAATGGTACTGGTTTCTTTCAGCAGGATAATAAACCACACCACACTTTGCACATTGTTCAGAGTGCTTTGAGGAACATGTTGAAAAGTTAAAGCCCTGGCCTCCAAATGTCTCCAATATTATGTATATTTATATATATACCTCTGCAGTTTGATGCCATATGTTGCTCTACAAGGACATTTCTTGTAATAAAAAATAAGTGGTAAAAAACCCACGTCAGTGGGTAACAGACAACAGACAACATTCTTATACCCACTCAATGCAATATACAGTATATACAGTGGGTACGGAAAGTATTCAGACTTTAACTTTTCCGCTTTTCTTTTTTAATAAATCTGCAAAAGTGTCAACAATTCTGTTAATATGGGGTGCTGTGTGTACATTAATGAGGGAAAAAATTAACTTAAATGATTTTAGCAAATGGCTGCAATATAACAAAGAGTGAAAAATTTAAGGGGTTCTGAATACTTTTCGTACCCACTGTATGTGACAAAAAACAAATACTTAATATATTTTTTTATAAAATAGACTCCGAAGCAGTAGATGGCGATGTAGAGCAAGCTGTTACTTGGTTTACCAACGATGTTGAAGATGCACTGTACAGGAAGTGATATATAAACCATGCTGATAGTCTAATGTCAATGATTTTAAGCTGTAATGTCGGTCATTTGATATAAATGTCAACGAATTTGTATTTGATCGTCGTGTAATTCAGGAAGTGAAGATCAGCGCGGGCTAAACAAATCTCATCAGCGTGTTGAAGACACAACCACAGAATGGCGAAAGGGATGTATTTAGAGCATTATTTAGATAGTAAGTTTTCTACATTCTTATAAACCTGATGTCTGAACACTGTCAGGTTATATATGTGTGAATGTCGTACATTCCTTGTGTATTTGGCATGTGTGTTGATGAGATTGATCGCTACAAGTTCACGAGCCCGAAAACACCAGCAATAAATCAATGTTTAGTTTTGTTTACGTAACGATGTCTTGTGTGTATTCGACAAAATGCTTCATATCAACAATGTCCATGTATTATCATCATTCTTTTGGGGTGCATTGAAGATAGTTTTCTGCAAACTAAAGATGTACTAAAACTAACCCATCATTTATTTCAGGCATAGAGGGACTTCCCTGCGAACTGCAAAGGAATTTTTCATTAATGAGCGATTTGGATAATAGGACTGAAGGTATGAATGAATGTTGGACCGAGTATTAATGGGAAATTTCAGCGTTATGAATGTGACATTTTTACTCAAAACTTGAAATAGAAATTCTTACGGAGTGTATTTCTTACCGATATATTGAACCATCTGTTTATATTTAGAAAAATATCAGTCTATATCTATATTTAAAACATGGAAATGTACATGAAATATACACAGAAATAACACGTTTTTGAGAGTGAATTTTAAATGCACAAATCGGAAGCAATAATACCGACCAAATGAAGAAGAGATAACTCTTTACAAAAACATAAATAGTTATTTTATTGAAATTTTCATGTGTGCATTTATGAGAAATATATGGAGTGTTATGAATGAGACGATTCTAAAAACAACACTTTACCAGACTAGGAAAAAAATGCTTTAGACATATAAATAAATGCTTTAAAGACTTTAAAAGAGACTTTTTTAAGAGAGATTTAAACCACCAAATATTAACATCTAAACTGTTAGTATGGTGAAAAATCTTTAAAAAAAAAGTTTTCATGATAAAGTTGACATTTTCCTGGAATTGCCCAAACACATTACAAAAACACTGTAGGATGATAGCTACGTTTTTAGCATAACATATAACTTGTAATAATGCAAATATTTAATGATTAGTCATGAAATAATATTATTACAAGTTATATGTAATGCTAAAAATATTTCACTTGCAGAGAAAAAAGCAGAGATTGATGAACTAGCTGCCGAGTACGTTACAAATGTGAGAAATCTGGCATCTGAGGATCGTGTCCAGCATTTAAAGAAGATTGACACTGCGTACAACAAATGCAAAGAGTACAGCGATGACAAAGTTCAGCTTGCAATGCAGATATATGAGATGGTAAGTTGCAGTTACATTTTATATAAGCAATGACAGGCTGAAGGGTGTGTTAAGCGCTCACAGCTGTGATTTATCATGAATAAAACACAACTATTGACCGATCAGAATCAAGGACTGAAACTAACTGTTTTATAATGTACTATGATACACTGAGCAAAAATACCACTTGTACTTTCCAGGTGGATAAACACATTAAGCAGGTTAGGCTGACCTGGCACGCTTTGAAAATGATCTGCAGGAGAAACTGGACTCTGGTATCCAGGATAGCTTTCGGATGAAAAGCAATCTTCAAGTAAGTGTTATAGTTCTGATTATAACCCAGTGAATTTATTTCATCATATTTTGTTTCAGTCAATTGGAAGTACATTTTAAATGTGTTGTTTCAGAAGATAAAAATATAAAAGAAAAGAAGGGATCACATGGTAGAGACAAGAGAGGATCTGATCAAGACTCACCCAAGCAGAAAAAACTAAAAAATAGGTAACTGTTTTTAAATGGGCACATTTGATACTAACGTTTGTGTTATTTATGACATTTGTTAAGATAACTGATTTAAGCCATAAAGCCTTTTTTTTTTTTAAACACTAGTCCCTAGCGTTAGTGAAGCTCTTCTCACCATGCACCCATCAGATGTCCTGGACATGCCTGTGGACCCAAATGAACCCACATACTGCTTGTGTAGTCAAGTGTCATATGGAGAAATGATTGGATGTGACAATGCAGATGTGAGTAAACTATGTATCTGTATATAATCCATTACAATATGCTGTCAGCCCAGCAGAAATAATGGGTATGCATTATTATATTAACAAAACGTATTCCTACATAATTTTGATGTGTGAAAATGAATGGCATTCTTCTCCTAACAGTGTCCAATAGAATGGTTTCACTTTTCTTGTGTTGGCCTCACAACTAAACCAAAGGGAAAGTGGTAAGTTAAGTCCTACTGTGTCCTTATATTTATACATACTGATTTCTAGTTGTATTTATTTTTGTAGTTTAGTATCATAAGTTTATTTTCATTGTGTTTTCTGCAGGTACTGCCCACGATGCATCCAAGAAATGAGGAAAAAGTAGTTTTTTTCTACAATACATGTTGAATCAGTTATAGAGCCTATTTTTTGTAATTATAATCTATTAGGCAGATCTTGTATTATGAAAAAATCCATTATTTGTCTATCAGTTCTTTTTCACAGTATATGGTAAACGACCATGAATGTCACAACAAGAATATTAAAATGTTTTTTAGTTTGTGTGTGCAGAAAGCTTTGATTTTTTTTTTTTTGATATTTTTTTTTAAGTGAATTAGAAAATAAAGTACATTTATGATGACACGTAATTTATCAAATTTTTGCGTCAAGCTGATAAGGTACCTTACAAATACATACATGCGTTTTATTTTTTATGTAAATAATTATAACTTTCAAATTACCTAAATGAAGGGCCTTATTCAAGCACACCCCTGTATAAGAAAATGAAATGTGTTATGGCAAAATTAAAGTCCGATTATTGCTGGGAATTGTAGTTTTACAGCAATCAATCTCAACTTCCTAAATAGAAGTTCGCACTACATTTCCCGTCATGCAACACAGCCGTCAAAACTCATGGACGGAACGCGTTTGCGAACAGTAGTTCTTTTAGCTTGCAGAGAACGTCAGAAGGCAACTATAACTTCACTTTATATTTTAATATTTACCTGCCTTTTCGATGAATAACAGACTAGGCTAAAACAGCCGATCTTAAATAGCACCGCTTGGTGAAGTCCAAAGCTTGGGCTGGGTCGCCAGTTCCGCTTCCCCTCCGCCATAGCGGACAGATCCCGGGTCCAAGAAGTTAACGTTAACTTCAGAAAAACTTTGAAGCACTTTAACAAAACAAAACTTAATCTCCAGGAAGATCAACCTCGTATACTTTTAGCAAAATCAGTTTAGAGAGTGCGGTAGGAGGAGGCAAGACGGTGAAGAGGTTTTGCGGGAGTTCTGGTAAGTTAAACGGGTCTTTTCCTGACATTTGCTCGGCCAGCATCACATCCAGCACAGCACTTTACATTCACCATGTTTGACGTTTAATGTTGAGTTGTCACTGAGCTTGTGTGTTTCTAAAAGGGAACAGATTTGTTTTGGTAACGCAGTGCTGTTAAAACACTTTGATTTCTGCTGTTTGTTGGTTTTGTTATTATATTGAATGGCAACTGAGCTGTTAAATAAAGGCCAAACCTGTTCACGTATTTACCAACGTCACAGCACACATCCGTCAATGTAGGGGTACGTTTTACATTGCAAACTAGATGGTTGTCCCATGGCACAAAGTTTCTTTTGGCATATTAACTTTGATTTGGCTTTCACATTTCCACCTGCATGCAAATAATTCGTATTTTTTGTTTAGCATATAATGGTCTAGTTGGCATATTTAAGTGGGTATATGCTGTTCTGTATGACATCTGGACATGGCATTAGACATTAAACGTGTGGTTACTTTCGTTTTGTATTTTTTTCTGTTGCTCATTAGGAATGTGATATGTCCTGTTTACGGTCACCTGTACATTTGTGCTTGTGTCGGTAATAGCGAGCAAGAAGTATGTGGCTAGAAAGCCTCCAGCACATGCCTACATTCTCCAATAGCAGAGAAGGGGGACTTAGTTCAGGAAGTCTTGCTCAGTATTTCCTTTTATAGAAGCTGCAAATACAAAAGGCCCCTGGTCTCTCTTCCTGTAAACAGTTCCTCCACACAACAGCACATCTGTAAAGGAGAGGCGTGCTCGCGTATCTTTGTTTTGGTCCAGTTGTTGAGATTAAGTGCAAGTGTGTGACCTATACTTGTGGCTTTCCTAGGATCAGGAAATGCTTGCGTTATCCTTCGACCAATCAGAAGCTGAGGGGATGTGAGTAATAGGAAGTGGAGGCACTCCACTGATGGCTTTTTGTTCACCGTCTCTCTAGTGGTTGCTTGAAGATTGTAATCAGCACTAGATAGGCAACTAGAGTTTAACTATAAAGATAACGTTTAAAAATAGTTCACACAACAACTATAATGATACCGAACCGAAAGGATTGGTTGTGGTTGGATCACGATTTACAATCAATATCCATTTGCATTTAAAACGTGTGATGTGGATGCTAATACAGTTATTGAGCTTATTATGAATGGGCCTTTATTCTTATTGATGATGATCAACATTGCATGCATTGTTGTGTTTTACATTTACATGACATGTTTGTCTGTGCAAAACAAATAATGCTGCTTTGGTCAGAAGTCGAATCACAGATGCTCAGGGGAGCAGACGGGAATGTCCACAGGCCCTCTTCCCATAAGCTTTCATCTCGCTTCCCGTTTTATCACACCAACTGAGAAGACGGCTTGCAGGCTTTGGCTGAGATCCTAAGTAATTATTATGCACGCTGTGGATGGAAAAAGCTATAGAATATCTTAAGTGTGTCATTAGGGGAAAACATGTAACCTGCTGTCATTTACTTTCTGTGTTAAAATGTCTTTAAAGTAGTGATGTGGACAATGCTATTTATGCTCGTTCTCGAGTTGGTGCTGTGCATGCTCGTGTTTAACTCGTCTATCCAGGTACACTCATTATGTGTGACTTGACTGAAATGGTTGTGGAATTAGTTGCCCGAGGCGTTACGAGTCGTGATAGGCTAGGCTAAAGCTTTACGACGAAGAAATCTGAAACACTGGCTGCAAGTGGAAAAAAAACATATGAAATGAACTGTGAATAAGTGTGTTTGAGCAGCATGCAGGGGAGTCCACCATCTCCAAGTCATTATGAGAATGCAAGTTAAAACTTGATATTCCCAAAGAACATTTCTTAAAGGATATAGTTTACCCAAATATGAATGGTTTTTAGTTTACTCACCCTGATGGCATCCTGACTTCCTTTCTTCACTTGACTAATAGGTAAACCTCCAGAAAGTGCATATATATCCATCTATTGAAGTAATCCAAATAACCCCAGTGAGTTTATAAATGTTTTCTGAAACAAAACAATACATTTGTGTAAGAAATTGGTCTATATTTTGTAGCTTTCAGTGTGAAACCCTGATGAAATGTGACTATTAGGTACAAGACATGAGAGAACTAATGATATTCAGCATTACGCCATAGTTCAATTTACATTACATTACATTAATACACAACGTAACGATCAAAAATATTGGTCGTTTTCTCTCATTTTGAGAGATGTTTATTAACCCACTGGAGTCTGTAGGATTACTTGAATAATGGATGTACATCGGCAAAGGTTTAGACAAAAATGTTGTCTCATGATCTTGAAACTCTTTTAATAGTGTATATTTCAGTGTTTGAAATTACTTAGACAAAATATAGCTCTTTCAGCAAATAATGTAAGAAAAAAGCAGTCAATCTAGTATAGAAATTTCTTCAGTTCTGTTTAAAAGGTTGAGACCTCAAAAACTGGATGAAAAATGTCAAAAGTATAATTTTATCGGTTCTATTCAAAGGGTGAGTACTTTAAAGATGATTAAATATAACTGTGTTTATTAATTTTTTGATGATTTTAGTAATAACACAATTGTGTTATTTCATGGTTTTGATGAGTTTACTACTATTATAAAATGTGGAAAAATTAAACAGCAGTGAGGAAGTTTTCTACCCGATATAAAAAAGATAACATGAAGACATTTTATTTTTCGTTTATGTTCGGCTGAAGAAAGCGCGCGATACATTAGGGTGGAAGTAAATTAGTAGAGTATTACCGTTCCTTTAAGAGAAAAATCGAGAGCTTTTTTTTTACTAAAACCTCTATCCTTGCATGTGTAGTGTTAATAAAGTGGCGATGAAGTGACCCTTCACATTTTTTTGCTTCCTGAGATTCCACAGATAAAAAATAGAAGTCATATACTTTCATTTCCAGTAGTGTGAGTCTAGCAGTGGTTGTATGCACGCACATTTCCTCCGAGCTAAAGTCAGTGGTGTGTAAAGGTATGTCCACCCTCGTGTCTCCGCTGTAGAGCCTTGCATCGAGCCTGAGGGCTGGTCCGTCACCATAGCGATGTGCGGCACTTGGACGTGACTGCACTCGCAGCATTTCATCCCGCTGTGGAATGAAGCGTGCCTGCATCAACATGCCTCTGTCTTCTCACTTCTGTGGAAGCACAAGAGACAGTGGACACACTGTAGGAAAGACCCTCGATGTGTCAGGAGTGTGAAAGACCTGGGCCAGGAGCGTCTACGGGATCTTTCCATCGGGGTTCTTCAGGGTGAGACAGTGATGGCACTGTGATTTCAACCTTTATCTTGGATGTTTGTTTTAGTCTTTTCTGGCTTGCAGTCATGTATGAATAAATTTACTTTTTGTAAAGACTGTTTGTTGTAATTAAATGTGAGATTGATCTGCGTTTTCATTTACATTTAGCGATTTTCTTTCATCCAAAGCAACTTTGATGATGAAATCAGCCTATACATTTTTATCAGTATCCATGTTCCCTGGTGATAAAGTTACAGACGTGTAGAAACAAAGTGTAAACTTTTGCAGTTTAGGTTTATTTGTTAGGTTTCTTGCCTCATTTTAAGCATTTTAAGGTAATGGAAATGTTGTGCTTTTCTGCCATCCTCAATGTTCTGCTTATGTGGTTCTCTATAGGAAAACAGGAACTGTCAGTCTCAGATCATGCAAAGCTTACGTCATAGTTAGCTATAGCTTTATCAATCCTTTCTCATCTCTGTAGTGGTTTCATCATATGCAGAAATGCCGTAGCTGTAGCTATGGCACAACATGATGTTTTAATACAAAATAGTTTACCATTTACGTTGAATGTTGTAGTGGAATGCATCATTTGCACAAAGATGCAGTTGCAGCAAATTTTGCGTCACTGTTTGTCTGTTTAATTTGGATAAAGGTATCTTTCTTTTGTCTTTTTCTTGTTTTGAACGCACAACCGTTCTGTCAAACAGGAAGACACTGTGGTCATGTTGAGTTTGTTGCATGTGTCTGATTTGCTGAATTGACCTCACAGAGGTGAGACAGGATTTTACCTTATTTGGACATGTTGATGAAAGGGTTAGGTGGAGAGGGTGCAGGCAGCCACGCTGATGGCACTGATTTCTAACCAGACTCGGCGCGAACACATACCTTCTTACATTTTCTGCTGAACAAATGTGTCCTTGCTAGCATATTTTGAATAAAAATCGATAAAGATTCAGATTCACGTGTGCAATGCCACGTTTATCTTTCCCTCTTACATGTTCAGTATATTTAGTTTATATTAAAGGGATAGTGCAGCCAAAATAAAAATGATGTGATAATATTTTTCACCCTTATGTCATTTAAAACCCGGTATATGATTTTTTTTCGTTTGTGGAACACAAAAGAAGATATTTTATAAACGCTGGTTACCGGCACCCATTGACTTCCATTGTACCTTGTGTCCATACTATGAAAGTGAATGGGTGTCGGTAACTCAACGCTTTTATAAAAATATCTTCTTCTGTGTTAATGCTGAAACAAGAAAGTCATACAGGTTTGACATGACATGAGGGTGAGTAAATAATAAAAGAATTTTTATTTCTGGGTGAACTATTCCTTTAAGGAAATAGTTCTTTATGATTAAAGGTGCAATCTGTAACTCTTGGCTCTCTATCGCCATCTCTGTTTAAAGCATAAAACTGCAGGTTACTTGCATCATTTTCGTCACGTGGGTTGAATCAAATGAAATTGAAAGACTGGTTTTTATGTACATGCGCAATAACAGATTGCAACCAAAACACATGTGGGTTCCTGCCTGGCTAATTTATTTGTGTTTTTTGTTTTATTTATGTTAGATTATCACAATATTAGAATTGGCAACATGCTAAAATCAGAAGAGCTATTAGTGTGGTGCAGAGTACAATCAATCAATCACCTGTTAAGATGCTATCTTAGCGGGTAGCAGCCTACATAGTCTGCAGACAGCAAGAACGTATATCCTACAGCTGAATTCAGACATCCTGTTGTGCAGACTAGTGCACTCCGACCTTGGAAAGCTCAGCACTTTCAGATGAACTGTTGTTGTCAGAGGACAGCAGGGCTAAGATGACTCTCAGCTCTCTGTTATTGACTGGCAGTAAATGCTCACAATATCACACATTGTTGGTGTATTTCTGGAAGCAGAGGCAGCTAGCAGAAATGAGAAACAGACACACTCTGTCCATGTTAACTTGTTGATTGTCTGTTTCTTCCTTACAGTAGCAGCTGATGGTTAGCGGTTAGTTTGCATTGCACTGTTTTAGCACACTTTTGGTGTGTAAAAAAGCTTTTATAAAATCCTGAAAATGTCCACCAAGATTTACTGAAATAGTTACAATGCATTACTAGATTAGCGTACTTGCTGGTTTAATCATTTTTTAGAATTCTTTTTAGCAGATGAACAATAAAACATTGACAGCCAATCAAAGTGCATTCAAATATAAATATATATATTCAATATAATAATATAAATTCAAAAATCTTTATAGTTAGCATTCTTGGTGTGTGAACATGTCTTTACAAGATACATTATGTGCATTCATGTATTATGTCTGTCTTTCTGCCGCCCTCTGCAGGTTGATCTCTGAAACCCTGTAACCCATCTGTGTGCGTTTCTGTGTCATGTCTGACAACGGAGAGCTGGAGGACAAACCACCTGCCCCCCCAGTCAGAATGAGCAGCACCTTTAGCACTGGAAACAAGGACAATATGTCAGCGATCCCCGGCTCTAAACCCCTGCCTTCCCTCCCGGAGGAGAAGAGAGACAAACACCGTTATAAGATCACTTCCATATTCTCACAAGAGAAAGGTAAGAGCGGCAGGCCGAGGTGACCCGGGTGCACGTTAAAAAATGTTTGTTCAATACATAGTGTCACTTAGCACAGAACAAATTTTTAATGGCCATGAATTGCAGTGGAAGAAATGGGACCATGTTTATTCGATTGTTTGCTTGTGTTACTAACACAGTTAGATTCTTACGGAACCATATTTAAACAAAAATGAAAGGATGCCCCTACTATTGGTATGGTCTATCGAGTGCTAACTCATGAATTGTCTATCGGACACATTTTAAAGAACGCTTAATTTAACGAAAAGGTTGTAATATTGTATATACTTTTGTATAATGATTCTATATGCTGGTCTTATGTTATCACATTTAATGCTTTAGTCTTGTGCCTGTGTTTTAAAACTGTGCATTTCAACTTTTATTCAATAAACCTTTGTTTGGTATTTTACATTGATATTTTGATCTTATCCAAGTTTTACAATTAAATTTTTGTGTATTATTGTAAAAATAGAACTGGGGTTATAAACCCTTATGGAAGGAATTGCAAGGGGTTTGTGAGTTGAGTTGAAATTAATTACAATTAATTTATATAATGTAAACAAATAATGTTGTTAGGAATTAAAAAATTAACACTTACCAACAAAAAAATTATTTAATTTGTTTATTCTGCATGTCATTTGACTATTACACATGCCCGACTACAAAACAACGTACAAAAATGACAGATAAAAAAGAAAATTATTAGATGAAGGTCTGATAACAAATAATAATAACAATAAATATGTAAATACCACTGATAAAAACTTTGAAACGGATAAAAAAAATTTAAGTTGCTATAGACATGCAAATGTGCTAATAAATTATTGAAATATTTACTTAAAATGTCAAATTAAACCTTAGGTCAAGGGGCGTTTGGAAAGAGTATTTCCAGTTCCCAGCATGACTGAATAAATGAGTAAATGTAGAAATATTTTAATGTAAAACTCAAAAAGGTATATTTTTTTTACAGTATTTCATTATTAAGTGCCTTATTATTAAACTGAGGCATGAATGGTAACGATTTACTATAATAATCAACATTATGTCAACTAAATGTGATAACAGAGCTTGGGTTGTATTGAACCCAGAACATTCCTTTCATGACTTATTATAATGTATTTGTGAAAAAAGGAATTCGTCCAAGGCTTTTTATCACTGTAGTCAGGAATCTGCCGCATTGTCATCTGACCACAATCATTGTATCTGTTAAAGGAAGAAAAAAAGACAAAGATAAGGAGCGTCCGGAGATTTCCAACCCTTCAGATTTTGAGCACACCATACATGTGGGATTTGATTCTGTCACGGGAGAGTTCACTGTAAGTAAAACACACAATTCAGATTGCTCAGCGTGCAGATTACATTTTTTGTGCCGTTCATATCCTGCCATGGGGCTGTATTTGATTTGCTGGAGAAGTTTCTCATCTCTTTCTCCCTTTTATCCTGTTCTTCCTCTCTCAGGGCATGCCAGAGCAGTGGGCTCGGCTCCTGCAGACCTCCAACATCACAAAATCTGAGCAGAAGAAAAACCCTCAAGCTGTGCTAGATGTGCTCAAATTCTCTGACTCCACAGGCAACGCAGGCAGAAATACCTCAGCTTTACAGGTACATCAGTACATCAGCGCCTCTCAGCCTGTGTTTGCATTTTTTTCCCACGTGTTTTTCATTTGTATGATGTAATCTGTTTATTTTGACCTCAGATAAAGATGCACCACCAGCAAAAAAAGGCTCAGAGCAGTCACCAATCAAGAGCCCTAATGATGATGAAGATGATGATGCTCCTCCTCCTGTTGTAGCGCCACGCCCACAGCACACCATATCTGTGAGCAGAGAGAGAGAGAGAGAGAGAGAGAGACAAATTACATAAAATACTAAATTACATAAAATACTAAAATACAAAATTAAATACTATAAATAAATGAAGTGAATATATAATAAAAAAAATGATTAAATGCAAACAATTAAATTATTATTAAATACATCAAACAAAAATGTACCTCTTGGCATTGTTTGCGCGCATTTTTATTTTCAGAATAAAAAATTTCAGAACTTTTTTTTTCCAGAATTTTTTCCAGAATGTATTTTTTTAATTCTGAATTGCTTTTTCATTTTTACATGATCTGATCTTTTTCATGGTTATGGAGGTTTTGTATACAACTTTATAAACAGTTAATTTATCATTTTTTAAAATGTTTTTCTGAAAAAATTGGCTTTATTGGCTTGTTCTTTTTTTATATTTTTCATATGGATCTGGCCGCGGAATCTAATGATTTTTCCATTATTAGGTATACACCCGCTCGGTCATTGATCCCATTCCGGCACCTGCAGCCGTTGCAGACACAGATGCCTCCAGAGCAGACAAACAGAAGAAGGCCAAGGGCAAGATGACTGACGAAGAGATCATGGAGAAACTTAGTACGTCTGTCTGAATCTCCTTGTTCAGTTCTTGATTTGTATATTTATTTTATACAGCATCTTAATATGCTTCTATATACAGTGTCATTGCAAAATCTGGACAGTTTTGTATAATGTCTAACTCTTATTTGAACTAATCTCAGGAACAATTGTCAGTATTGGAGACCCCAAGAAAAAATACACAAGATATGAAAAAATCGGACAAGGGTAAATAAATGTAGATAGAAGATTTATATGGAAGCGTTTATAATGTCATTATGTATTTCTGGAGCAGTTAATTTATTAGCCATCACCTATAATTGGTTTAATTGATAACGTTAGCCTTAACTTTAATCTACGATTGCTTGAAATGAATGTTATCTCTTTAATCCACAGTGCATCTGGTACAGTGTACACAGCCATTGATGTTGCAACCGGACAAGAGGTAGTTGTTTATTATTCTCAAAAGGTTAACGTAGGCCACATGAACTTGATTTCACTGCCTTACGTCGACTCACAATAATGTGTTTTCTTAGGTCGCCATCAAGCAGATTAATCTCCAGAAGCAGCCCAAGAAGGAGCTGATCATCAATGAGATCCTGGTGATGAAGGAGCTGAAGAACCCGAACATTGTCAACTTCGTAGACAGGTAGTTACATTCATTAAAGCTTTTCACAATATGTGTCCAGACTTACTACATAATCTATGTTCAAGTCACCCATCCACATTAGATCATCATTTGTTTTTCATTTGTAGCTTCCTGGTAGGAGACGAGCTCTTTGTGGTAATGGAGTATCTCGCTGGAGGTTCTCTTACTGATGTTGTAACAGAAACATGCATGGATGAGGCACAAATCGCAGCTGTCTGCAGAGAGGTATAGTGTTTTTGCCATTGTTATGGCATCAGATATATTTGTTTTCCGTCACTGTTTGAGTTTTGCCGTCTGACTCCTCCACAGTGTTTACAAGCGCTAGAGTTCCTGCATTTGAACCAGGTCATCCATCGAGACATCAAAAGTGACAATGTTTTGTTAGGAATGGATGGATCTGTCAAACTAAGTGAGTCCCGTTGTCACATTTTGGCTTTTTTGTAGGTTAGCACATGCATTAATGGTTTGGTTTGTCCACTCTTTCTTTCTAGCCGATTTTGGGTTCTGTGCTCAGATCACCCCTGAGCAAAGTAAGAGGAGCACCATGGTGGGAGCATGCATACTGGATGGCACCTGAGGTGGTCACACGTAAGGCCTACGGGCCTAAAGTGGACATATGGTCTTTGGGCATCATGGCTATTGAGATGGTAGAGGGTGAACCCCCTTACCTGAATGAGAATCCACTCAGGGTGAGCCGCTGCTGTACTGTTTTCTGTTCATTAACAATATGACTAAATACCAGAAATCTTTTGGTGAAAATGGTGAAGTTTTTTGATGAGCCCTATGCTAAAATAACATCTTTGGTACATTATTTGTCATTATGGCCGTTTTTATTTACTGTCATTTGCATTCTCAGGCTTTGTACCTCATCGCCACTAATGGCACGCCAGAGCTGCAGAACCCAGAGAAGCTGTCGCCCATATTTAGAGACTTCCTGAACCGCTGTCTTGAGATGGATGTGGAGAAGAGAGGTGGAGGAAAGGAACTCTTGCAAGTAAGACGCTAAACTGAATTCAATATCACAGCTATTACCCAAATTTGACTATGTACTTTAATCTTTCTAATGTTCTCTTTGTAGCATCCGTTCCTCAAGCTTGCAAAGCCTCTTTCCAGTCTCACTCCTCTTATACTAGCAGCCAAAGAGGCAATGAAGAGTAATCGCTAGCCTCAGATCCATCTGTCACTATGCGTTAGTGCTCAAATGTCTTCTTGTGACCAGTTCCTGTGAGGACCTTCATCACTCCAGCAGTCTTTCGTGTAGCCCTTTGCTTTTTAGCCCTGAGGACATTTGACTTGCACAATCATCGTCATGCCAAACTCTTTCATGTGCCTGAAGGGGCTGAAATACCACAAAGAAGCCACAAACTGTACACCCCGCTTGATTTCTACTGATGTATTTCATTAGATTTTTTGTCTAAATGGTTCTGTCATCATTGCAGTAGTCTGTAATGCATGAACATTTAATTTCTGTCACGGTTCTGTTGTATTTTACTACTGTTGTTGAGTTTTGGCCTAACAAAGTATTTTCGTTTTTTATTTTCCAGAAAAGTATTGTAATACTTGAACATATATAGATCTGCTCCATTCTCTCCTAATGATCCGTCTGTCACTCGTGCCTACTACCTGTTTGCCTTTAGTTGTCTTAAAATGGAAATGGAACAATTTTGCTGTATGAAATAATTAAATGAACCGTTTCTGTCGTGCCGAGTTTTTGTAAGCCTTTGAAGGGACAAAACAAATAACCTAAAGTGTATTAAATGGTTTTGTATATTATGTACTTTGATTAGCATGCAGAAATGGAAACAAAACAGGAATCAGGACATTTTTGACTAGCTGATGTCTATTTATGTGTATGTATACAGTATTTTATATTTTGACTAACAGTCTTTTAAGAATTTAATGTATTTTCTATTGTTGTTATAGACACGCTATATTCTTTGCATGTTCATTTCTAACTTAAGTACAAACTACGTCAAACATTCACACATTCCAATTGAGTAAATTTACTTTTTGTCTGTTTTCTACTTGTTTCCTATGAGACACTTTGTGTGTTAATGGTGAAATCTACCAACAGCAACATTTGTAAATTATTATTAAAACACACTTGGATCAAATGGAACTTATAACTTGCACTGTTGTGTCCTTTACGTCTCATTGTTTAATGTTGGTATACTGAAAAGTGTAGAAAAATTCTGTTTCTTCCTGAGGAAGTCAACAAAGACAATAGAGGAACAGTCGCGATCCAAGTCACTCCCATACTTACGGTGTCAGATCAGAGTTTTTCAACACTTCCTCTTTTTACACCAGACCGCTACAGATCACAGTGTGTGAATTCAGTCTTTTCGAAAACAGGAAGCTTACGCATTAAGAAAGAACAGATAAGCTTTTGTCTTCTGTTGCCTTTATTTCATGGTCTTAAACTCAAATTAAAGAAACGATACGTTTTGCATCTGCCCTGAACTTCTGATCATGGGTGACACTTTAGAGAATAACTCTGAATGTCCTTCATCAGTTAAAAGCGACGCCTTAGCCGGCGGTCTCAGCATGCTGGAGAGCTCAATGCAAGAGAACCAGGATGATGATCATGTTGTGTTTGAAGACTCTGGCTTTGCAGGGCATCTGCAGAATGGACTACACGATCTTCACCTAGAGGACAGACTAACAGACGTCACGCTCAACGTTCAAGGTCAGCGCTTCTCCTGTCATCGCGTGGTACTTGCAGCGGCCAGTCATTATTTCAGGTTAGGAAGATATCTCTGTAGAGCTGTTTCTAGACCAGTCTAAAATATGTTGTTTTTAACCTTATGTGTGTATTTAAATCTTTTGATTTTTACAGAGCTATGTTTTGCAGTGACTTAAGAGAGAAGCATGAAGAAACTGTAAATATTAAAGGTCTTGATGCAGAGACCATGAGAATTCTGCTAGAATACACTTACACCAGTAAAGCCACCATCACTAAAGATAATGTGCAGAAGACGCTTGAAGCCGCCAGCCTTTTTCAGGTTTGTACCATAAAATATACCAAATGTTTTTATACTAAAACGTTTTATCATGTTTGTGTCGGTAGCACTTTTTTACAGTCCAGTTTTACATGTACATGTAGTTATACTTACTATATAACTATGTAATTACTTGGTAACAACCCTGAATTGAGTTACCAGTATTTTGCTGGATAAGTAAGTACATTGCAAGTGTATGTACTGTAAAATAAAGTGCAAGCACAAGTTCTGTGTTTCCTATACTTAACATTTGTGACGTTTTCACATGGCAATGATTTTACTTTTTGCTTTTCCAGTGCCACATGTGTGGTATTGTCATGTTATTTTCCGTTTTGTTGGAAAAGTCCCATACACACCACAAACGTATCAAGTATAACAGGGAAGTGAAAATGAGCGTTGTTTACCAAGATGATGTTTTTCCCTTTACTAAGTTGGTTGCAGTCATCATATATGGGTCACATCCCTATGTACAGTACCAGTCTGAAGTTTAGACACAATTTGTTGTTTCTCCTGATCTTAAAAATATGAACAAATAATGAACAAAAGCAGCCAATAAGAGTCCAACAGAGATAGGAATTCCTTCAGTTCTGTTTTAAAAGTTTCTCAGGTTGAGACCTCAAGAAGCTGGATGATAAAATGTCAAGAGTATGATTTTACAAATTCTAGACAAAGTGTGATTACTTTTGAAGATTTTTGATGAGTTTACTACTATTATAAAATGTGGAAAAAACAGTGAGTGGTTTCAAACTTTTGACTGGCGCTGTTGTTGGGTGGAGTTATATGTTTGCTACATATAGTTAAATCTTGCTGGTTTACTGCAATTGCTTTATTTAATATATATTACAGTATATGTGCAAACTACTGTGCATTCCCACAGTGCAACTTTTGTATTATGAATGTGGTGGTATAATCACAATAAGACTCCAAATCTGTTTAATTCATCAGAAAAGCCCAACCAAAGCATAACCCAAAAAAATCTCTGATCCATGTTTACTACAGTTTCCACGTATGGTTGATGCCTGTGCCAGTTACCTAGCGGAGGCGTTACACCCAGAAAACTGTGTGGGCATCCTGAATCTGGCTGATGTCCACTCATTGGTCCCTCTGAAAGCCCAAGTCCACAGCTTCATTATCCAGAACTTCTTCCAAGTTGTGGGCCATGATGAGATCCTGGAGCTTCCTGGAGACGTGTTGGTCAGCTTGCTCCAGTGCGATGACCTGGGGGTAACAGAAGAGGAACAGGTTTTTGAGACAGTTATACGTTGGGTAAGGGCCCGGGAGCACGAAAGATTGCCTTTTCTGCCTCATGTTCTCACACACGTGCGTCTGCCCTTGTTGGATCCGTGGTACTTTGTAGAGAAAGTGGAAGGAGATCCTTTAATTCGCAAATGTGCTGAAGCGTTTCCACTGCTGCAGGAGGCCAGGGTTTATCATCTCTCAGGAAATGAGGTCAGTATTTGCACAAGTAATGGCTTTTTAGGGTGACACAGTAGTTTGCTCTGCTTATGATGTGGTCAGATCACAAGACTTTCACAAATAGGAAGTGAAATCCAAGCTTAAGAATTATAACTGTGTTGTATTTCACAAGTTCTTTCTATAGCGAAAAAATTATTGAAGTAAAGTTTGATTACTTCTGCACTTTCAAACAACTACACACTAAAACTTTTACCTCACATTTCATCCATTGATACCACTTACTGTTTTTTCCACATTTTATAATAGTAGTAAACTCATCAAAAATCTTCAAAAGTAATCACACTTTGTCTAGAATTTGTAAAATCATACTCTTGACATTTTATCATCCAGCTTCTTGAGCTCTCAACCTGAGAAACTTTTTAAACAGAACTGAATATCTCTGTTGGACTCTTATTGGCTGCTTTTGTTCATTATTTGTTCATATTTTTAAGATCATGCTGTATGTTGGTTTAAAGGTGATCTCAGAGCGCACCAAACCGAGAGTACGGGAGTTCCAGTCTGAGGTGTTCATGATTATCGGAGGATGCACAAAGGATGAGAAGTTTGTGTCTGAGGTAACATGTCTGGATCCCCTGCGAAGGAGCCGATTAGAGGTGGCAAAACTACCAAACACAGAGATGGAGTCTGAGAATGACAACAAGAAGTGGGTGGAGTTTGCCTGTGTCACCTTCAGAAATGAAGTGTACATATCTGGTAAGCAACAATAAGTTCACTGTCATACACCCTCGTGAGATGCTGTCAAATACAGTTTGTGTTCAACTGATAAAAAGAAAGTCATATACAGCTGACATGGGTGAGTAAATGATGAGACAATGTTTGAGAGAGAACATTTTATTTTGGGGCTGAACTTCTCCTTCAAAGTGTGTATTATGACCATTATCACTTCTTTATGTAGACACTGATTGGTTCTTTTATAGCAAAATATGAATTTTCCTCATCAAAACTCATTGATTAATTGCAAACAGGTGGCAAGGAAACACTACATGATGTGTGGAAGTATAACGCATCACTAAACAAGTGGATCAGATAGAGTATCTGAACACAGAGCTGGAGACACAAGATGGCAGTTCTCGGAGGAAAGGTTTATGTCTTGGGAGGCTTCGATGGCACTCAGAGACTGAACAGTGTTGAAGCCTATGATCCATTTCATAACTCCTGGACAGAGGTGAATCCTGATCACTTTACGTTTACAAATGTACATGCATTTGGCAGATGCTTTTATCAAAGTGACTTACAGTGTCTTCAAGTTATACATTTCAATCAGTAGGCTATGTGTGTTAATGGATTTCGAACCCATGACCTTTGCATTGCTAACGTAATGCTCTACCAGTTGAGCTAAAGAAACATTTGTCATTATTGCAAATAAGGAAATGTTTTAGTTATTTTACTTTGAGAACATTACAGTGATACATATTTTTTTAGGCTTTAATATTTGTATTGTGTGGTAAGGCAATAAGGTATTTGAAGCCTAGTGCTTTATTATAAATAAGTAACGACTGAAGGCATAGCAGGAATTATTCTGCCTAACTTCAATTTATTCATGATAAAGCACAGCCTCAGTCTCCTACTATATTGCTTTCATAATAAATAACGCAGAAGTATATCGTCTTTTCACACCCATCATGATAACTTTTGTATTTATGATTTGGTTTTGATTTACCTAAAGGCAGCACCACTCATGCTCAGCGTAAGCTCCTTCTCTGCCGCCAGCTACAACAAGATGATCTTTGTGATCGGTGGAGGTCCTAATGGCAAGCTGGCCACGAACAACCTGCAGTGCTTTGATTCACAGTCAAACAAATGGACTCTAAAGTGCCCAATGCCCACTGAAGCCAAATGCACAAATGCTGTGACCTTCAAGGATAATATCTACGTTGTTGGTTTGTATTCGTTTTTGACGTTACAAAATTACTGGAGGCAATTCAATTTGGGATGCTAAACTGTCTGATGTTGTGATAAAGGTGGAGCGATGAAGGCCTTGTATTCCTACAGTCCTCTTGAAGACTCCTGGATGCTGATAACTCACCTGGGCTGTGAAAGAGCCAGCTGCATCTCCGCCTGCAATAACAAGATCTTTATTACCGGTGGTCGTGATGACAAGAATGAGGTCATCGCAACTGTTCTCTGCTGGGACCCAGAGGTGAAGAAGTTAACCGAGGAGTGTGTGCTTCCACGTGGAGTGTCTCATCACGGCAGTGTGACTCTTAGGAAATCTTACACGCATATACGCAGGATAACCCCTGGAACGGTCACTGCATGACACATGCAACAGCTGTATACATTATTCTCAACGCGGCTGAAATTGTTTATTCACTCTCAGGTCATTCACAATCTGTTTATGACTCTTTCTTCTGACTTCTCACAATTGATCATTTACTCAACCTCATGATCCCATTCTGAAATCTCAAAATCCCATTTTGGGTGAACTAGCCCTTTAAAAAGGGTATTTTTGAGCCCCATATGATCAAGCAAAAGAGTCAGGGTTTAGTGGCCTTTACTACGTTAAAACTAAATACAAGTATTTTTCACGATTTTATATTTATATAAATGTTGCAAAGTTTATTTTTTATTGTAAATGTATAAAAATGTACAGTAAAGATGAATAAACATTCTGTCAATGTGATTAAGATATAAACTATCTATTGATACCAATGCTCATGTTTGCTGCAGTGTGATTTCAAACAAACCTAAAATGCAAAAAGAAACTTCAGATTATGAAAGTAATAGCCATCAGTTTTATTTTGTGAAGAGGCGAATACAAAAGTTTTCCCGACATCATAAAATAAGCTTTAGTATGTACAATGCACAAACAACACGCCTGTGCACATTTGATAACTATACGCACAGGTCTCAATGAATCAGCTCCTCTGTGCAAATGTGATCCCTGATATAAGCAGATTTAGGCAGTCTGTCATATTTCCATTTTGTCACTTTCAAGTTTAAAGTAAAACGCAATTGTCAAATACATAAAAGGCACCATTATCTTACCTAATGAACTCTATGTGAGCCTGTAATAAGCAAGAACCGTTCATTATGAACTGAACATCCACATATTAACAAGGCAACCAGAAGTCAGTAAAATCATTACTCGGTTTAGTCCAATTTTTGTTTGTCATTTCATTATATCTCATCTCCTGTGTCTGCTATGGCTGTGTCCAGAATGCGATCTGCTTTGATGTTTGCTTCGTCCGTGATCATGTGATCGGTCCCTCTGCGCGATCGCGCGGTGGTCCCAGTGGTGACTGCTGCCGCGATCGTGTTTGTGTTTCCGCGTAGTCGCGGTCGCGACCTCGTTACATGAGGAGTTGCTGCGAGATCGCCCGTGATCTCCTCTTCTTGTTTCCGTGGCGACTAGACTTCGCTGTGTCTGTGGTCTGCTCCGACCTGTGCAAGCGGAGATGCTCTAAGCCCTTTGTGTTGCCGTGGAGGCGGGCTGTGGCTGCTGTGAGAGCTGTATGTTCCTGAGTGGCTCCTTCGACTGAAGAAATCAGTAACACGTGTTATATTAAATCAGTCATTATACACAACTGGGACAAAACACGTATGCAGTTGTAATGTAAATTTCATTAATTGGAGTATGTGCAATATAAGCCAGGATTCAATCATCTTGTTGTAGATGTCAATTAAGTATTCAAGTAGTTATGCTGTAACGTCTACACCTTATGTACTTACTGTCTGTGTGGAGAGCGAGACCGCGGGCGTGATCTGGACCGACTGTGGTGCTTGCCGTTCTGAAACACTTTGCTGTCCTCCTTCATGCTGCTAAAAAGAACACAGAAGATATAGTATAATTAACTATCACCAAACATGTCTATCTGTTAGGCAGCATATATTAAAACACGTACCCATTCAAAGGGCTTTTGTTAAACAATTGTCTGTTCTCCGGCTCCTTCGCCGACTTAGAGTTCGGTGATTTTTCTTCTGCCTTCACTTCTTTTGGAGAACCTGGAAAACAAAACATGTTAGCTGTCTGTGAACTGACAAGTACTTGCAAAAACCCAGTCAACAGAAAACAACTTGCCGGGTTTTGATGCTGGTGAAAATCCACCGATGCCCATGCTGAGCGCTGGCGTGCCGTTGGGATTATGTCCCTTGGCTTTGAGTTTAGCCTCCTCCAAGGTCAGCCTTCTCTTCTCCACCTGTTTTTCAAGCTGCTCACAGTTTGGCTAGGAGACAAATATGGAAATGGACATCATCAAGCCAACTACAGCACGAAGAAATGGGATTAAAAACACTGCAGACGTACAGTATGTGCTCACTTTATGATGTCAGTATGCAGTATTATTTGCATAGACTTGTGTGTACCTTGTTCCTAGAATAAAGCTTCATCGTGCTGACACATATTTCTTTGATGTCCTCTTTAGTAGCGCCAAAGAGAAGATACCAGTGTGGTTTAGAAGGAAGGGGAATCTGGACAGATAAACACCACAGTCAAGATTTTACGTGTTATTCAGTATGGTAAGATGAATGATCGCTCCAAATCACCAAAAATCCAAGGCCTTACCTGTAATACCCGAGCGGCGAGGTAGATACAGGCACAAGCGATGGTCTCAGGTTCAAACCTCACAAAGGCATTGGTTCTGAGGGCATCGTTCATGTAGTTCCTGAAACACATAGAGATACACCTATGCAACACCTGCAATACTCTCTCACACATCAAATTCTGGAGACTCTTAACTTGGTGTCCTTTCCCTCTCTTTTTCAAAATGTAGCCATGATGAAAAAACCTCTTTACTTTTAGCAAATTAAGTGTGAGAAGATGCAGGAATGACTTCATGAGTGGGCAGGGGACAATTTACTGTAATTCACATGAACATACGATTCATATGAAAAAATGTAACGTACCGTTTCACCGCTAAATAAAACACTCAGATATAAAATGCAAAAACTAACTACGGGCACTTTGTTTAGTGCCGAACAACAAAATCAAATCCTGGACCCCCCCCAGGAACACAGGCTGACGCTGCCTTCCATCCAGAGAACCTCCGCTGAGAGCTCTCACTGGATTGGCTGGGGGTCTCAAAGGCCAGCCAATGAGGTGAAAGGGTTCCTGGGTCTTGTGCCTGAGGAGTTGGGTGTTTTCTGTGACACTTACCACCATGGGCTACCCTTTAATCAAAGAGTAGAGAAAGGACAAAGTTAAACAGAGCTCTCCGTGAAGCCTTAACCTCAATGATGTGTGCAACAACAAATATCACACAACACAAGACTTATTTCTGCACTTTATACAAATGAAGAACTGACAACAGAATAAATGTGAACCTCTCTTACCTGTGGTTATATCAAGCTATAATGCAATTCATGCTTTATAAAGCAGTGTTTCCACTAGTGTTCCTGTTGATATCTGACCACCAGCAGCACTGCTGGCTATTCTCAAACAAACTCTTATACCCTCTTATAACCAAATCACTGATAACTATTTGGGTTATAGTGGAAACACAAGACCAGTCCAACCATAAACCTGATCCAATGTGTCCTCTATAGGGGAAGAAATTCCACGTCATAAGAAAGTAAGGGCATTTTCATTAGCTTCAGTGATAAAGACACGCTTACCATGCTGTCTGAACCAGCATCTGATTCCTCTCACACTCCAGAACTTGCAGGTACATGACTATAATCTAAAATACAAGCAATAACACATTATTATACAATCACAGACCACTAATAGCCTTTATTTACATCATCCTAGATACTGATATTAGACAGTTTCAGTGTCAATGGAATTTGAGAAAGCCAAACTGACCTTGTGTGGATGTTTGACATGAACACAGAAGCCCAGCTCCTTCAGCACACGCCGCTCGGCTTTGATCACTTGGTTCTTGGTATTAATGTAATTTTGATCAAGGACGAGAGGGGTGCTCCTGGTTCAAAAACAGGGATTCGGAAGTTACACATCTGATCAACCAAACAAAACTATAAAGGTTGACTAATCCACCAACTCACTTCTTTCCCTTGTCTTGTTTTAAATGATGAAAGACATTGATGACGTCACGCACTCGTCTCGGCGATTCCTCGATCTTTGATGCCAAGTTCACACAAGCCATGGCAACAATCTGTTTTTTAAGTGTCAAACGCATTCATTAGTTTTTTACTCAACTTATTTACAGTCTATACGATCTATATCGTTCACTTACCTCAAAGCTGTGCTTGATAAAAGACTTCGAGAAGAAGAATCGTTGAAACAGAACTTGACCGGTCGCCATCGCCACCTACAGAGAAACCAACGAAAACAACACGTACCTATTTAAAAACAACATTCACCACACCCCAAACAAATCAGTATTAGTGAGTCAAACAACAAATAATCTGTACTTAAAAAACACAAACGACGCGAAACGCAAGACTCGCTTCATTTAAAAGATTCGCTTGAAGACAAAGGCTGCCGGTTTCGATGTGTCGGCTAATCGGTTAGCCAGCCGTGCTAACATCACCCTTTACATTATTGAGCACACGCGCCCAAATAACGAATATAAAGTATCGAAACATAACCAGACACCGACCTGTGGCAGACGTAAAAGGATCCCGGCCGACTGGATGAGCTCACAACCGAGAATCCGCAGGTCTATCTCCGTCTCATGATCGAGGCCATCCAGCATGGACGGGGTCGTGCTGATTCTCTCCTCGCCGACGATCGAGTTGTCGATGGCCAGAAACACTTCCGAGTACATTTTATCACCAATAAGAATGCCTTGGCTGTTCGGCGGAGTGTTCAGACTCGGAGATAAAACACCCAGAGACATTTTGATGTAGTTCAAATGGACAACAAAACGTACACCTTTCGTCTGCCAGGCGGAAATGGCTACGTTTCGTGACGCAGTTCAATCTCGGAAATGACGTCAATTGTTCCGTTGGAAATTTTAAAATCCTGTATCGCGAGATCTTGTAAAGTTCGCGTTCCCACAGTAGTAGTGCCTGAAAGTCATGCCTGGGGGGCATATTTGTGCAGTATTTGCCTTTCAATGTCCCATATGAGGTGTATGCTACAAATTAAAGGTACTGTTTAAAAAACAGTAAACAAGGTTATGGTATTTATTTAAGAAAATTATTTAGGAATAAAACATATATTAAAACCCATGCTATTAAGTCATTATCCTAGACCTTGACTCAATAAGCTTACTCATGTGTGTCATTTTCCAAGCGTCTTAAAATTGTTCCAGAATGCTGAAATTTATGTATACAACATTTTAAATGTATCTGTAATAATATAGGGCCAATTTGAATAAAGGGTAAAGAAGTCAATTTTCCAAAGTTGGACATCACTTTTGGCCAACTTCTACTGCACATTTTCTCCTAACTGAAGTACTGTAATAAAGCAATACTATAAGGATACTGCAGCACAATACATTTTCAGTGATTCACATTCTTTTAATTGATCAGTGTCTGTTTATCTATTTTATATAAAATGTGCATTTTGTGCTGCTTTCGTTTTACTTGTGATCAGACATTTCACTTAAATGAGTCTTTATTATACCGTAAAGGTTACACAAATCTAGATTTTCTAAAAGAATAAAGAATATTCTTGGTCTTCCCTGTACTTTTGGCAGGAAGTAGGAGAGATGCCAGCTGTATCTGATCCCAGTGCTTCTACCCCTCTGCCCTTCTCCTCTCCCCATCAGTAGGCTTATGAGATAAGTTTCTATAAGACAGTAACCTGTGTCACTATTTTATAATAGCACACACTGTTATAAAAAGTGCTGTCAAAGTTGAATTAAACATGATTTAATCCATTTTATGGAAAGCAGTTTTAAATTCCTAAATGTACTGCCAAATATGCCTTTCAGAGTAATTTACAGGTGGCAGAATTTTATTGGATATTTTATGGATAAGTTGTGCAACCGACATTTTTTAAGTCTGAGTGAAAATTGCGTTTTAATTGAATGCAGAATAGTATATCATATTTAATAAATGTGTTTTCACACTTAGCTTCTTTCTTTAATTTGTCTGTGGTTGTTTTTATGAAAAATGTGTGTTGCAAGTCATGGGAGAGCTGCACAGTAAACAAGATCAAGACGAAATGTCTTGCTGTTTTAGCAATTCTATGTGCCTATATATATAATATACTTGAAATAGCTATACAATAAATGCTATTTCACCCAAAGCCATGAACAAAATTCTGAAATTGCTGTAGAAACATACAGCTAAACATACTGCTTTCTACTGTTTATTAAATGATATATAATCATTTAGATTATATATCTAGATTTAATTTAAAGGGACAGTTTACACAAAAATGACAAATCTTTCATCATTTATGTCCTTTCAAACATGTATGACTTTCTTATGTAGACCACAGAAGATGATATTTTGAAGAACATTGGTAATAAAAAAAACACTGAACTACTTTTCTTAAAATATCTTCTTTTGTGTTCCACAGAGAAGTAATCATATAGATAGATACTGATTTTTTATTTTTGGCCAATCTGTCCTTTTTACTTTCTGCTTCTATTAAACCACATGTTAACATTTTTTTACTTCAAAATAGAGAAAATCTCAGCTCAGTTGGACAGCCATTTAAAGCACCTTCTCAGCCATGCAAGTGCAACATATCATATTCCATCACACATACAATGTATCATTGGCACCTGAATAAACCGAGTGTACCAGGGAGGAACATCTTGCAGCTTCTTCTTCCATAAATCACTCACTGGGACATTTTAATCAGGTAATTATTCATCCTATCTGTCAGAGACTGGGGGATGTTTAATGTACTCCAGATCTGCTGGCTTGAATGGCACCACGGGGATCTGGTTAGTTTCACCTCACTGCTTCAAGGGAGAACATATTCCACAGTGCATCTCAGTGAGGATTTGATTGTGCATCTTGTGCAATTTAACATTGTGATTTATAATCTGCCATAACTCTCCAATTAATCATTTTGTATAAAACATAACAAAGGTGTGGAAGATGACTATTTATTTCATGACCGTTTTTCTTTACACCTTTACACTATGTATTCGCTGAATTCTTTACGAGCGCTTTATTTTACAGTGCTATGTACGGAAGACATCTTGTATCGTTTACTATCTAAGCTCATGTATCTCACACAAGCCCACCATTATAAACACGAGTAAATCAATCCGAATCAAATATCTTTTTGGTGGCTATTTTCTTAATCCAAATCCACAGGAAGGAAATGACATCGCTGCAGTATTAAGCTGAACAATACACTTTTGTTTTACATGAAGGGGTTGTGTGGCAGATCCTAAAATTGCTAACAGCCACCCCCTTAAGGTTATAGTTTTGTATCCAGCTCTGTCAAGCGATATAAATCTGCATGTTTCTGTATATGACGTGACATTTATGAAGGCTTACGATTCCTCAGGTGCCATTATACTCCGAAATCTCCACCCACCTTTACCCCAAGAAATTTGATTGGTTGCTTGCGAACGACTGAGCACTAAATGTGTTCCTTTAAGTAAAGCAGAGCCAGCTTTATTTTCTTTGCATGGTAACGATTTCCCAAAGCCTGTGGCAGTGACAAACAGCAGAGATAATGGAGATTGACCTTACAAAGCCCAGACAGCTGCCAGAAAACATACAAAACACGCTCAATCTTTTACCTTACTGCTTAATGTTCCACAGTTCAGACAGTGCAAAGCCTAAGGTCAGTTTCCATTCTCTAATGTGTGTTGGGAGGAAAAGGTGAGACCCTTTAAAGTTGGTGTGGGCAGCGGTGAATAAACAGAAAGGTGGGTAAAGTTTACTATGCCTGTTTTGTATTTAGGAATACTTTTAGGTGCATTAAACAATAAACACATTCCTGATATAATAATAAAGTGTATATAAAGTCTCCCTTTGGTGTAGCTCACAGGTGACTTATTACAGGGTGCTTGAACTGGCCTATAAACTCATGTGTGTTACAGCTGCACTGCTTTAACTGTAAGATACAGTGTCATAGGCCACCTGCAGAAAGCTCAGTTCCTGTATACCTCATACTCCAAAACCCATTTATAGACGTAGCCCAGATCTGGTGTTGCCCAGTTCATGTTGAGTATAATTCCCACCTCACCCCCCAGGAGGCACAGTGTAAATATTTCCACCGCCACATGTTCTCAATTTTGTTCTGACTGAGAGCGCTCTGTTCTGTATACTAACCTAAAACCAGATCACAATCACATGCGATCACAGCTTTAATTTCTTTGTAATGTGAATTTAAAACGTTTTAAAGCATTAAACCATAGTAAGAAGGAAAGGGATTGAATCTTAACTACTGCTCTGTCAGCAAATGATAAATCACTGATGTGATTTCATAAACATTCAGCTTAATGACTGATTCTCAGAATTACTCTTACTGTGTTTTTCACATAAGTGGGGAAAACACCTTTATATTTCCTACAAGTCACATTTAAACTGGAGTCTAAGATTTTTTAACAATAGGGATCCCAAACTTAATAAGCAGATATTTAGTAGAATGACATGTGTTATATGAAATGTTACATGCATTTTGTTTGCAAGTTTAAGTATATTGCAGAATCAAATGCTCAGTTTAAATGAAAAAACATTACAACTTTTTACTTTCACTTTATGTTGTTTGTAAAAAATGACTGGTCTTGGGCAAGAACAACTGTTTTCTTTTATGCATTACATAGACAGAATGTTTTATCTACATTTTCTCAGTCTTAATTCCAGCAGGATTAAAATTACATTGTGAAAATGCCAAAAAATGCTTTTCTGGTAATGGGCTCATGATTGCTCGTCAATCCCAGTGATTGCACATAAACTCATAAAAAATGTATAGTATGTATATTAGTATGTATATACTGTATGTATAATGTATAGTATAATGCACTGTCGCTGCCAAATTTGTAAATGTCAATTATTACACAATAAGAACACAGTGTTTTTTAAACGCTTTACACTCTGCTAAATTTATATTTTATAAAACAATAAAACGTTCAATTTGATTTAACAAGTTTGACTTAATCATGTTATGAAAGGGAGGGTCAGGGTGTCTGGTTAGTGACTAAAACTCTTTGTCCTGAGTTAACTTAATAAAACTGTGTTCCGCTGACAATGTCAACATCTGAATGTGCCAATCAGATGTGTGTATAAAGGAGAAGAGAGTAAAAGAGTTAGGGTCCAATTGAAGTATGACAATTATGAATTATTATAATATTATTAATTATTATAATTTACTTAAATTATACAATAAAAATGTACACAAAACTTATTGTTATAAACTTTAATAATAAATAAACAAATATATATATATATTTTTTTATATTTATATACTTCAAAGGTTCAGACAACATTCTGTTTAAGCACTTACAGTATGTACATGCCGTAGACAAACTAAGTCTATAGTGAAAACAATGCTATTTATATCGCTCTCATAACACAGAATATTGGAAACTACAGACACACCCCAGACAGGGTAGATTACCCTTGTTTGGCGTGGCACTGTTTTACAAAAGTTTGTCCTCCCTTTAATAAATTATTTTCTCATGTTTTTTTGATTATCTCTGCTCATGAGCTCTGGTACATTTGAAGCGTTCAAAACTGACTACATCTGATTTATACAGAGAAAAATATTCCTGTTGATCCCTAAATAACAAGCGCTCCCTGTCAGATTTTAAGCCAAAAAATTGCAGAAAGAACTGCTGTGTCTTCAAGTTTTCAGTTTAATCTTCACTTCTGTATATTTTATTCTTTCAAGATGTATTTAGATCAAAATCAAGTACGAAAACATCCCTTCATAAATGTTTTACAGATTTGAAGATAGGCATTATCGCTCGTGCAATCTTGTATTTTCTTTTAAATATATTAATGGGACCAACTTCTGCTGTTCTTTCTGTTGCTTCTTTCTGCAAGAGATTGTTAAAGAGATGTATTGTTTACTTTGTTGTTTGTGTCATTATTAATTGCTTGGCCCACGGGTTTAAAAAGCCACGACATGCCATTGTTCTGTGTTTACTTACAGGATGCAGCCCTGAAGGTATTTCTAAGAGTATGCCGCTTAATTGGTTTTCCAAAGGTTTTCTTTTCTCTCTTTTATCAGATCAGCTAAACTCGAGTTGATGCTCTAATGAACTCAAAGTTAATATTTATAGGATGTGCAAAGGTTCAAAGGGTTGGCACCTCAAATGCTAGTCTTCTGAATGGAAATATGAAAGTAATTCAACCCAGTTATCATTATCATCATACTTTTAGAGGTCAGCACTCAGTTTTAGACAAATGAAATCTCTTTGTGATACTATGTTCTTTAACGTTTCTTTGTTTAAGTCTCTCTTGTTCCTCTACCTGAGGCAGATTTCTCAGTGAAGGGGAGACCCAGCCCATTTCGCTTTTCTTTTCCACACCCCCATGACAATGTCTTACCCAACCAACAGCAAAGGCTGTGACATTTGAGTCCATCACATACGCTGCAGACCTCAGCAAAGCATTACTCATTCACTGTGACACTCCTGCTCTGTGTGCTGGGTTTAAAGGGCCCGCTTGGCTTCACAGGCGCTCAGAGAGTTTCCATGCAGATCCGATGCTCAGTGAGGCAAGCTGGCCAAGGGATTGTTCAGTAACAACACAGGAAGAAGCCACAAGGGAGTTAGTGGCCGTGGAACATCTGACTTACTGACAAATAATCTTATTACATTCACAGACACAGTCAAACATACATACCAGCATAAAAATCAGCATGTATACACCCGGGGCTGTGTTGGCCCTCTGTCTGACTGGCTTTTTGAGTGGAAATGTGTTTGGTTATGAATATGGAGAGGATTATCTCGATTCCTATTATAATGTAATCTCTAATGGTGAACCCCAGGCAAGTAAGTATGTCTCTTTCAATTCTCTTTCAATTCTTCCAAAATGTCTTGTTCTTGTTTAAAGAAGCAGAAATTCAAGAAATTATTACTTTGTTATTTTTAAAATTAGGTTAACATGTCCAGTCTGTAAATGTAGTTGAGGCTAACACTGTCTATGAGGTTTTTAGGTTTTTTAAATAAGGCAAAGTGTCCTTACCACCATGTTTCTATTTCTTTCATTAACGGCTTTATAAATAATGATTAAAAAAAATAAATGAGCAAAACTGTGTTTATAATAGTTTTAGTATGTCACACTGAAGGACATTTCATGTCAACTAACCAAATGTATTTGAAAGATCTGTATTTGTAATGCACGGTGCTATCAAATCAAATTTGATAGATTTGACATATTAACCAGATGATCCTTATGAGCATCTAGTCTTTGAGAATTTAGAGAACGAAACATTACTATACAAACAGAAGAGGATTGCGCTTGCAACACTGAGAACAAGGGTTTGCAGGGAATGCATGAACTAATAAAATATGCATTTGTGCATTAAGCAGGCACTTTGATTGTAGATGAATACCTTCTAAACAATGTTACACGCATCTTCTCTCCTCGCTGCAGGACCCACCCAAACTCCCTGTCAGTCACAGGACATCACACGCTGGGACAAACTGTTCATCATGCTGGAAGACTGTGCGATGAAAAAAAACATGCTCCTCCAACACAGCGAAGACGTGATTGGGGAGATGAACTTCATTCGGAAAGAGCTCAAGCACATTTCTAACAACAACAAAGCGTGTGTCCAAGCCATAGAGAACACTTGCAAATGTATAAGTGAGCAGATGAACGTCAAACTGGACCAAGTCGTGAAACAGCTCAGAGGCAGCAGATAAGTATCAAGGCCAAAACAATGACAAACTGCAGCAGCTTATTCAGGCGGGCAGAAACCAGGCCACCCGTCTCAGCAAACTTGAGAGCAGTTTCCTGCAAGGAGTGGGTTTGAGTCAAGTGGCCATGAAAGCTTTTCCCACGTACCCAAAGGAGCAAGAGGCAAGCAGTGCGGATGGTGGAAAGCTTGAGAGAGAGCCTTAGTGGCCACCGCCCGCGAGATCTCCAAATAGTACATTCCCAGCTGGCCCTTTTCCAAGAGCAACTGCACAACGTTATCTGCCTGCAGGTGTGTTTCAACTTTGGTAAAAATATGTCATTTGCATGCTGAGTCAGTTCCATGATGAATCTTGCTCTCTCTTTCTCTGTTTAAGGCTGCGAAATGGCGATATTATTTCCAATGCGTTCCAAACACATCTTCGCAGAAGTGACACCATCCATGCCCTTCTCCCTACAGTCATTCACAATCTGTCTGTGGGCCAAAGTGACTCAGGCTCTGAATAAAACAGTACTTTTCTCTTACGGCACCAAGAAAAACCCACAAGAGCTTCAGCTTTTCATGGCAAGGCGCTCTTTGCTGCTCACGTTGGGCGGTGAGACCCATCTAGTGGAAGCACACGGCACGGTAACAGATGGACTGTGGGGACACGTGTGCGCAGCCTGGAGCTCAGAGCAGGGGCTGGCTTCTCTGTGGATGAACGGAGAGAAAGTGGCATGTGTCCCTGGAGTGGCAGCGGGTTCTACGGATTGCCCGGAGATGGATTCATCCTGCTTGGACAGGGCGCAGCGGTTGGGGAGTTATAAGGATCTGGACTCATCGGTTGCTTTCACAGGAAAGATGACAGGTGTGAACGTGTGGGATCGTGTGCTGGAAGCGGAAAGGATTCGGGAGTACGCCAATCCGGACGGATCCTGTGATAATCGCGGGAATGTGATCGGATGGGGCGTGTCAGAGATCATTCCACATGGAGGCGCTCAATATATCAACTGATACTGAACTCTATGAGAGGCCTATATTAACTACATTCTGTACATTAGGAGGTGTTATATTATATATTATTAATGTTTTTTTATTGATTTTATTGTTTTTAATACTGCAGATATATGTAACACGTGTTTGGCTTTTACAGCACAGCTTTAAAACTAAAACACTGTACACAAAACCATAAGCTAGTTTAACAGGGTGAATTTTGTTTTAATGCATTAAGGAAAAAATAGCTTTGATATGCACATAAATTTTGTTAAAAAGCTAATAAATCTTAGTGGTGTGTTTCACATAGCCTTATTAATGAACTACAAACAGCAGAACAGCTTTTCTCTTGTTCCAAAACATACATTTTAATTAGTTGAGGTGGAGCAAGTCTGGATCGTGCTGGACATGACTGTTTACATTGTACACCAGTAATTGGAAACAGATTTTCCCTTTTTAGTTTAGTAGCAGTTTACAATGTTTGGTTGGCTTTTTGCTCTATAGGTGTTGCTAGAATGACTATTGCCAGACCAGTTCGGCCAGACTGACCACAAATAAGTACAAAATAAAACCAAGAAAGGCGTGTGCTTAAACCATAGTGACAGCAACTTAACTATGAAATTACTCCCACATGTTTATTAAAACGAGTAGTTTTTTCCAGTGGTGGTGAAAGCTTGAAATAGTCACAAGTTTAAACTGACCCAACTTTTGATGGGCGACTTACATTGATGATTATTTGGATTGTGGTCAGTGTCCTGTGAAATCTAAACCAGTAGCTATTACAGCAAGTTAGTTTGTGTGTTGTTTGTAATACAAAATTAACATTGTGGGACATTGTATATTTTTTTACACAAATAATTTCAAACATTTAAGCATGCCTTTCAAAAGATTTTTGAGACCATGGAAAACATAAGTTTCTAATTATATAAAATTCGATGAAAACAATATTATTGCCGATGTTCTCATGACATGATAATAAAATAATAAAGAATGACATATCTTACAGTAAAGATAATAAAGTTTTTACCTAAGGTTTTCATCATACAGATAGCTCAGATGTCTATATTTATAAAAGCATATTTTTACAGGGAGTGCAGAATTATTAGGCAAATGAGTATTTTGACCACATCATCCTCGTTATGCATGTTGTCTTACTCCAAGCTGTATAGGCTGGAAAGCCTACTACCAATTAAGCATATTAGGTGATGTGCATCTCTGTAATGAGAAGGGGTGTGGTCTAATGACATCAACACCCTATATCAGGTGTGCATAATTATTAGGCAACTTAACAAAAAACAAATTTATACCCATTTCAATTATTTATTTTTACCAGTGAAACCAATATAACATCTCAACATTCACAAATATACATTTCTGACATTCAAAAACCAAACAAAAACAAATCAGTGACCAATATAGCCACCTTTCTTTGCAAGGACACTCAAAAGCCTGCCATCCATGGATTCTGTCAGTGTTTTGATCTGTTCACCATCAACATTGCGTGCAGCAGCAACCACAGCCTCCCAGACACTGTTCAGAGAGGTGTACTGTTTTCCCTCCTTGTAAATCGCACATTTGATGATGGACCACAGGTTCTCAATGGGGTTCAGATCAGGTGAACAAGGAGGCCATATCATTAGATTTTCTTCTTTTATACCCTTTCTTGCCAGCCACGCTGTGGAGTACTTGGGCGTGTGATGGAGCATTGTCCTGCATGAAAATCATGTTTTTCTTGAAGGATACAGACTTCTTCCTGTACCACTGCTTGAAGAAGGTGTCTTCCAGAAACTGGCAGTAGGACTGGGAGTTGAGCTTGACTCCATCCTCAACCCGAAAAAGGCCCCACAAGCTCATCTTTGATGATACCAGCCCAAACCAGTACTCCACCTCCACCTTGCTGGCGTCTGAGTCGGACTGGAGCTCTCTGCCCTTTACCAATCCAGCCACGGGCCCATCCATCTGGCCCATCAAGACTCACTCTCATTTCATCAGTCCATAAAACCTTAGAAAAATCAGTCTTGAGATATTTCTTGGCCCAGTCTTGACGTTTCAGCTTGTGTGTCTTGTTCAGTGGTGAGTCGACTTTCTGCCTTTCTTACCTTGGCCATGTCTCTGAGTATTGCACACCTTGTGCTTTTGGGCACTCCAGTGATGTTGCAGCTCTGAAATATATGGCCAAACTGGTGGCAAGTGGCATCTTAGCAGCTACTGCGGCAACTTTTCTCAGTTCACGGGCAGTTATTTTGTGCCTTGGTTTTTCCACCGCTTCTTGCGACCCTGTTGACTATTTTGAATGAAGCAGCTTGATTGTTCGATGATCACGCTTCAGAAGCTTGGCTATTTTAAGACTGCTGCATCCCTCTGCAATATATCTCACTATTTTTGACTTTTCTGAGCCTGTCAAGTCCTTCTTTTGACCCATTTTGCCAAAGGAAAGGAAGTTGCCTAATAATTATGCACACCTGATATAGGGTGTTGATGTCATTAGACCACACCCCTTCTCATTACAGAGATGCACATCACCTAATATGCTTAATTGGTAGTAGGCTTTCCAGCCTATACAGTTTGGAGTAAGACAACATGCATAACGAGGATGATGTGGTCAAAATACTCATTTGCCTAATAATTCTGCACTCCCTGTATGTTTACAGCATGATTTTTTTCATAATCAGGTAAAGTGCTGTTTTCAGAATTGTCACATCCATAACAGTCCATATTCCACATAAATGAAAATATGAAAAATAACATTAAAATAACTGTTTTATGTTTTTGAAGAGTCATCTCTTACTTCTGGTTTGTGTATTTTTAATTCACAGAAATTCCAAAAGTATGTTTCTTTCTGTCACATCCATAACACATTCAATTTTTACAACAGCATTATGTGTGCATAGACTGCTATTTTGTAATGTCTGGACTCAGTAAAATATAAACAGATAATTTAATATATTGGTAAATGCATTCCGTGAGAATTTATATGTCAAGGATTGACAATCCGTCCATAATTGACCAGAAAGTGTAAAGCTGAACTAAAGTTTGACAAAATTTACATTTTCCAACAGAGTTTGGGAAAGATTCAGCAAGCGTTTAAAATAAGACTTTGATTTTTACATGGGCCAATACACTTTTTATAAGGACGTAAAAGAAGTATTCCCCAACAAAAAAAGTTATGGTAATTAATTCTGAATTTCAAATGTTTATATCATTGGCTGAGTGCTTTTCTAGTGCACATTAAATTGTTTATTCAAAATGTTTATTTAACATGTTTTCATTCGCTGAATGTTGATGTTGTGCACGTCTGCGCACTGGCCTCTAGGTGGCACTAAGAGTCAAAGGGAGGAGTTGACCAGAACAACCATAATGATGCTGCTGTGGCTTTCAATGACACGTATGAAAGTTTAGAAAACTAGTCGCAGCTTGTCGGACTTTCTTTAAAGAACAGCGATAACCTAAAGAACATCTACTAAAAAAAGCGACAGAGAACATAAAGCATAAACAGACGGATCATTGTGCGTTGGGTAAATAGATTTGATTTAGATGAGTGAAGAGTCGCATGGCACAGAGTCTTTACCCTCGAGGAGGAATAGATGGGGAAAGGAATCTGCTCGAGACGTCAGAAGATTATTTCAGTCTTTTTTGCTTCTTCTCTTCATCTGTGGGACGGTGTGCGCTTTTATGATATCATACGAGATGCATAAAGAGCTGAAAAAGACTGAAGCGACAGCTGTGCAGTACCAGCAGCATCAGGAGTCACTGTCTGCGCAGCTGCAGGGTAAACACACTATATCAATTGTGCTTTTATTTTATACAGTACCAGTCGAAGGTCTAGATAAAATTGATGTTAAAAAAAAATCTTTAGGCTATATTTCAATTTTGGAAATGGCCTTTGTATACAGAAATATAATTATGCAAACAATATTGCTTTAATTAGAAAACTAAAATTGTATTTTAAAATGACTTTTGAAATAGATAACTTGCTGCTAATAATGAATAAAAGCAGCGAGCATAGATAGAAATTCCTTCAGTGCCGTTTAATAAGCTTCTCAGGTTGAGACATCAAGAACCTGAATGATAAAATGTCTTCTTTTGAAATGTAGATAAAATGACAACTTTTGAAGATAAGTTTTTTACTTAGGTGTTCAAAATCCCTAAAATTTTTGAATGAGGTCCTTTGAGACACATTAAGTAACACCACACTGAGATTTTTCACATCATTGTGCCACATTGGTGTGCTACTACATTCGTGTTTACTCTCTTTATTTCTTTCTCTCTTTCTGTGTCCTTTCAGTGGTTTCTGAGCATCATTCGAAACTAGAGAAATCCCTCCAGAAAGAGAGACTTGAGCCTAGGGAAGCTGAAGAGGGTAATGTCCTGATCACCATCATTGATTTCCTGATAGACACAAGCCATTCCATCTGGGTGTGATTTGATCATGATAATGATATGTATGAATCTGCTGAGTGCTGGGTCTTAAAATGTTTATTAAATCCTGTAATAAAATCTCAATACATTGTAGATTTCATGGTGTTTAAAGGGAATCACAGAAGGCCCTTAACAAAGAAAGGTGAGACTTGAGCAGAGACGTTATTAGGCTGACTAAGCAGTTTTGCTGTTGTGCTTTTAAGATGCATAATAACTTATAGTTTTGCTTTCGACAAAACAACAAGATTCAACCAATCAGCTGAATGTTCTGCAGACACAGCACCAAATACTGAAGGTGAGGTGGTTTTAGTATTGAAAGTCATCGAAAAGTCCCAGTTGTAATGGTAGACTATTAAAATAAAAAGTAGAAAGCATAATGTAAGCGTGTATAATATAAATATAACAGTTTTTCTGTGGCTAATGTCTTTATTTTGCTTGTCATTGGATCAGTCTCAGCATGAAGACTTGAAGATGCAATACTATGAACTACAGAAGAAGAACCAAAATCAAGGAGAGGATCATGATCGGATTCTGGATGAGCACAAACAGGAAATGGATCACATGCAGAGAGAGAAAGAGGATGAAATATCTAGACTAAAAGGTAAAACCCAGTAAGAGTATTATTCTTTTTTTAATTAACGGTGTTTATATATTGAGAGTAGAGCAGTAGAATCAAATATTTCTTTCATTATTGATAATTCATGTAAAGAGTCTCTTTAGAGTCTCTGGCTTTAAAGTTCACATCAGATCCATTTTTTGTCCATATAATATGCACATCACTATTGTTGGACTACCTTATCACCTGATTCTCCTTCACAGAGAACATGTACAACCTGCAAGTGGAAAACAGACAACTGAGGAAAGCTCATCAAGACATCTACACACAGTTGCTGGATGTGAATTGGAAAAATAAGTTTGCATTTTAAATTTGCACATAGTGCAAATAGTGCATAGTGTTAAAAAGCTGTGTTTTCTTACTGCATTCAGCAAACATTTTCTTCCGTATCATCTCAGGAACAACACAAGAACCTGAAGGCCTCGAAAGATCATCTTACACTAACTTTAGAAGATCATAAAAGGCACTTGTGGCAGCACAGGTAAGGCACAGTTCTGACGGGGCTTTGGATTGATGATGTATTCATGCATTATTATGTCACTGACTCACATACTAATATTAAAACTCCATAACCTCACACACTGCAAACATCATCTTTTTCAGTAACATCACATTATATAAAACAATCAAATGTTTATATTTATGTTTCCAATGCAAAGTAGAATTTGAATTAGTTAGCAGACATCAGATCAGTCTCAAGTAAAACTCTAGAATTTCATTTATATCAATTATTTGTGATGGTTAAAAATCAGTATCTCACATTATGAATTCACCACATTTTCTCAGTGTTTAAAGTCTTTCTGTGCTGAGTTAGCATCTTTGTCTAATAGTGTCTCCGACTATATGACTTTCATTACCCAATTTATGCATCACAAAGTATCATTTGAGAAGTTTTAATTCCATCGTTATTTAATGTTTGAATAAAGCTTCAGGTGGATGAGCTGAGACGATTAAAGGAGAGTGCATAATAGAGCCTCCAGTGCAGGCCAAGCAGATAAAAATCATAAATTTGCCACTGAGCGCACCCACAGCCACATACTGAAGACAGTAACGCACAGACACAGGCCAAACGAAGAGCTGGATAAAAAGCCATATCAGGTACATAAGTTAAAAAAAAAAACATAATTTTTATTCGACTCTTTGTAAGTTTTAGGAATGGGTATGGGTTGCTGAACTTCTACTGAACTTCACATTCTCACGTTACAAATGGATTAATCCATAATCTTAATCCTCTTTTATTAACTATTTTCACTTCCTACTCTATCTTAAATTGAAAAATTCAAAGGCCATTGCAGCTAATTGACAACTTCAGGAATACATGACTTAAAGGATCTGATAGCTCTCCCAAACATTTCTCTCATCATTTATTCACCCTCATGTACTGTAGTTGAATCTTTCTTCTGTGCAAAACAAAAAAAAATGTCTCAGTGTTTTTTTGTTAACGCAGTGAAAGTCAATGGGGTCAATGGAGAATGGGTTCAAAATATCTTTGTTTGTGTTCTGCAGAAGAAATAGGAATGATATTAGGTGAACCATGCCTTATAATATAATGAAATATAAAGATATAATTAATTGAAAATTCTTTAACATTTTTTACCCTCATGTCTTTTATAACCCATATGTCTTTGTTTATTCTGGAGAACACACATGTGCTCTTATTAGCTGAATGTCCAACCTGTTTCTTCATACAATGAAAGTGAATAGTGACTTTTAGGAATTTTCAGTGGAAAGATATGAGTAAACGTGTTAACATTAATGCATGGCTGTGGCTAATGCAGGTGTCTTATCATCAGGCCACACCACACTTTCGTCATATGAATGTTTCTCTTTACAGGTGGAAGGATATGAGGAAAAGAGGTTTTACCCTGAAGGTGTGTTGGAGATTGAAAATAACAATGAGACCAAAGTGGCAAGGAAGCAACCTCGTCAAATTGATATTTTTGCGGAGGGAAGGGAAAAGAAAGAGGGAAAAAGCACATCAAAGGATAGAGAAGGAGAGGATGAGAGGAAAAAGGCAGTGCTGGAACATTCCTTATCAAACCCTGAAGAGCTGGGCATTAACCTTCACAACACGCTAAGCCAAACCCCGGAGAAACGGATACAGACGGAGCTACTCCACACAACTGAAGCACGCTTTGGGGCTTTGGATCCAGTTATTGCTGTTGGTAAGGAAGTATATTTTTCTGGCAGGTTTGGGATTTTGCTCTGAAGATACTTTATTTTATTAAGCTAGGGGCTTCGTGACAAACGTCCAGTTACTGCTACAAAGATGCAGTTGCAAACTGAGTATATAGCTAACACTGCAGTTCTTGGTCCCTGACGAGCTTTTGCATTGTTTTGCCATTTTTTCCTGCAGATTTTATATGAACGTAGCACATTTATGTGACGGTTTTCTGTTACTAATATTTCTGTTAAAATGCAGGTGGCGGCTGTGCAATCACATCATGTTATAGCTGAACAAGAAGATGGAAAAGAGGACTCTCACAAGCATTACATGGTGTGTTTATATAATACAACGTAAATGTTATTATTATTTATTGCCTCCGTTTCTTTGTTATGCATTTCTGATGTCATCCTATTTATTGTAAGACGCTCTACAAATTTGATCTTCCCTTATACACAGATTATTCAGTCTGTACAGGTAGGGGATAAGAACTTGAGAACCACATATGAAAGTGGCCCAAATCAAATTTGAAGATTGATGTTTGTGTTCACACTACTCAACAGATTAGATTTGTGTCAAAATGTGATTTGCTCCACCTAAGCCCTACAGTGAGTGTGGATAAATTGGACGCAGAGTCATAGATTAAATACTTAATAAAATCAAGCCGATGCACTGTGAACAGTTCAAACTACAGTATAACTTGATCTGTATTATTCTTGAATGACCAAATTAGTCTAATTTGAAATGCAAATCAGTTTTAATATGGAAATTAAAAGTAATGGTTTTTTATAACAATGACTCATTTGAGCAGGACCTCAGAGATACAGACCTGAACATTGAGAATAAGGGCAAAAAACAGAATGAGGATGAATTCAAAGAAGCAGGAAAAAAGCAGTACAAGACCAACACAAACAGTGACAGGCCAGAAGAGGATGAGCAGCTGGTGGTGAGTGAACAGGAAGTGCTCTTCTGAACGGGTGTAGACCAGCTACCCAATGCTTATTCATAAATAATGACCTTGTGGAGGGATTGTATATATTTAACCTTTAATGTTGTAATGCAGTTTTTCTAAACTTTTCTAAAATAAAGTTGGTGTTAGTAGTTACTTTGCAGAAAAAGTCAATATAGCAAAAAGGAAAGTTTTTCATCATTTTGCCCACTGTCATGTTGTTCCCAAACCTGGATCCGTTATTTTTTTCTGCAACACAAAAGAGACGCTAGGCATAGCGTTATAGGGACTTATAGCCTCAGTCACCATTTACTTTCATTGCATTAAAAACTATAAACTATATCCTAAATGTTTGTAAGATTAACATTTTATTAACACACTGTACCACATGACCATTTTTGTTTCTACCAGGTGGCAGGTAGTCCGGAACAGGAGGACCAGCGGACGAATCAATATGGCGTTGTGGAGGATGAGGTGAGAAACAGGCATTAATTGACTGCTGTGCTGAAGAAATTATATAAAATAATACATTACCCCACTGCAATCTCCATTAGAATCTTGATGACTCAGTGCATAATAGGAGAAAAATGGGATGAGGAAGACAATTAAGAAGATCCCTACAATGAGCATAATGGAGCAGAGGTCAGTGCTCAAGAAGACTGTCATATTCATCATAGAAAAATGAATCAGCCAAATTAAAATGTCTTAAAGAATGTAAATGCACTATAAAGTTGTTCATACTGTATGTAGTGTTAATGCTTTTTAATCATACAAAATGATAAAGCGTCATAATACTTGCATTATTGCTGAATTGTTTTAGGGTCATAATATTGAACCTGAATGTGGAAAGAGCTTCCAAATGAGTGATAAAGAGAGGATGAAGAACACTTACCAATCAAAGGCCTGAGATGTAAAGGCTACATGTGCCTTCTGTTTTTCTAAATGGCTCAACATTTTCATCTTTGTTTGGCAGCAACATGCATAAAATATCAGTTTTTTAAAACTCTGAAAAGCTGATCATTTGTTTTTAGAAGTGACTACTTACGTTACTTATGTACACTTAGACTATATCTTTTTTTTATGATTTTTAATCATTTTATTTTTCAATCAAATGATTGTATCTCAATGCAATCTTCACAGGGCAATAGCATGGTTTAGCATGGTGCTGAATGAGATATATGCTCCACAAATTCCACATGCATCTTGTATATCAGAAACGTTTTTTTAGATGCAAATATTATTATTTTATTAAAATGTCTTTGATAAATTTTGGGATAACATTTTTTGAAAAAGAACTTTTATTTATATTTTTCACTTGCTAATTGTAATAATAAAGTAATAAAGTAAAGGGAGGAGTATGTTGTTACTTTATTACTTAATTTTATTGGAGAACTTTATACATTGTCATTGCCTCTATCCGCAGCCCATCAAGTAAATTACCAGTAATACAACATCTTATGCAATTCTTATATTTCTCAGCTAGAAAAGAATTAAAGGTCAAAATACACTAATAAACTTTTAAAACGTAATTATGCCGAATAGAAAATGGGATTAAATGGAAATAATTTCAGAGATAATAAATGTATATAATAAATAATACAGGGTAATAAATTGTCATTTTTCATAGCAATGTGCTATTTTGTCAAAATTTTTACCTTTCTTCTGTAATTTTGAATGCTGTACTTTGTCATACAACCGAGATGCTGTATGTTTATTGATTTGCAAATAAACTTTGTAAAAAAAAAAACTTCTATGACTGGTTGAGATATAAACTTAAACGTCCTTACGCGCGCAGAGGCGTGCGATCTGATTAAGCAGCCTGGCCGGAAGTCGTCGACTCTCGCATCTCCAGCAGAAAACTTCCGACTTCGAAGTTGAAAACAAACACAGCCAATTGTGCTAGCTATTAATCCCACGGAAGCTCGTAGTGCTTATCTTGCACTGTGGGATTATCAAGCGAAGACGAGGTATTTCTCTATAATCTGCACTATGATCACATGGGCTCGACGGACGTCGAGATGAACACACATTGTGTTGACTTTAATAAGCAGCAGGATCCCGGTAGCTTGCGAAAGGAGTTAGCTTAATTGCTAACTCAGGTAACATTGAGCCGAAAGCAGAGCTCGTAAAAACCATAAAACATGTTTTTATTTGTCTAACTCGAAAGATAAGTGAAAGTTGTGGCTAATAATAGACTAAACGAGTACATGAGTGTTTGTTAAATGGACAGGATAGCAGGCTAAGAAAACTAAGCATCCTATACATTAACTCACAACAATATGAATCAATGTTGTTGCGCAATATGTTGAAGGAATAATAAAATGCGATCAGGTGTGGGACAGGTGTCCACCGCCCTAACTATAAAAGCTTTAATCTTGAACTGTAATCGCCTGTGTTGGACGCAGTCAACCTCCTACCGAGGTCAAGTGTTTTAAGTGAACACGCACATGAACTCAGTCACAGATTTATGAACATTAGTATCTGTCTATCAGTTTAATTTGTGGTTTGCAGGGCTCTTGAGACATCTGTGAGTTAATTGGCTCCACTGCCTGTTTGTACCTGTGGTGGAAGCTCTCCATTGAGGATGACAATGGAAGAGATGAAGAATGAAGCCGAGACAAATTCAATAGTCTCTATGACATTATATGCAGTCATGTACCCTGTCTTCAACGAGGTAATTTCATTTGATCTGATGCCTGAATGAAGTGTTCTCTGTGTGCGCGTTGATTTGTCACTTGCATTGACCTTATTTATGATGCATTGGCTCTTACAGCTGTTGATACGTGAAACACTATTTTTGTCTGAATTTGAGTTTGTTTCATAAAACAGTTGGAAAGTATAAACCTGTCAGCAGCACAGACGTTGGAGGCATTCATAAAAGTAAGTTTTCCTGATTCTGTCAAGTTCTTATTGTAAGAGTAATTTCATGCCAAGTGTGGGTGCTATGACCAAATTGGATTGGTTTAAGGCCTTGACTCTTATTAACAGAGTTATAAAAATATAAACAGATGATTCAATATATTCATAAAGAATAATATGAATTATAATATTAATACTAAATTAAGATTTTAATATTTTTGATGACTGCAAATGCCACATCCATAATGCTGAAATTGTCTGTATACCACAATATAGTTATGTATATAAAAAGCATGTTCAAAGAACAGATATTGCACCTCTTTTAATAATAAACTGCAAGGTATTTGTTTGTGAATCCTCCTGATTGTTTGATTACCTTTTTCCATGTTTCTTTGTCACATTTAAGTGTCTCGCTCTGTTAAATGTGTGTGCATTTTATGTGATTAAGCCACACCCACTTTTTGTACATACTGCTGTATACATTAAATAGAAAGACAATATTTCAAGCTATCATTCTTAATCTAATAGTGTGTTTAGAATCATATCATGTTATTACTCTTAATCTAAATGTTAATATATAATCTGTGTTTAGAGTAATTTAGTGTTTAATGTAATGTGTGGTTCAGTGACATAAGTGTAATGCCCTTTATTCATTGCCTCCCTCATAAGGCAGAGAAAGAGAACCCAGGACTGACTCAGGACATCATAATTAAGATACTGGAGAAGAAGAGCGTAGAGATCAACTTCACAGAGTCTCTACTGCATGGCAGCAGATGATGTGGAGGGTAAGAAAACACTGTTTCTGCAGCAAGCACACTTTATTTTGGGTTGTTCTGTATATAGGATACAATGACAGATATTGATACTGCAATGACACCCAAAATTAACTCTTTGAGATGATGAACCTGGATTAGTGTCAAAGACAGTGTGTCTTATTTTACAGAGTACACATGATTGAAAGACCAGAGCAGGAATTCCGACTTGAATGAAAGCAAGAGCCCTCAAACATATCCTGAGTAAAATCCCAGGCGAGATCAGCGACAGAAGTGTCGCTTCCTACAGACCATAAAAAGTGATATCGTCTCCCTTGTTTTGTACATTTACACCAAGGCGGTGTAAATGTAGAAAACTATCCTTTAAAGATCTGGGTTGGTAGTGGAATGGTTAAACCCTCTAAAGGCATGACACTTAGCCTCAGATCTCTCAGGGGGAGCGTCCCTGTTACAAGTGCACATGCAAGTCACTTCAGATTAAAGCATCTGCTATATAATTACTTAGCTGTACTTACTACGGTAATGATCACCCACTAACTGCAGTCTCTTGGAGCCTATGGATTTTTCTTCCTTGTAGCTTTGCAAAATGTCTAGTGCTTTAGCTTTCATCAGTTAGCCAACAATGGATCGACTAAACAATCTCCATAGCTGACAATGACACTGATGCACAGACCTCAGGAGATGGCTGAAATGTGAGAGATCTGTAGAGATTTTAATGGAACTCAACTCTATTATCTAGCGATTAAGCCACAGTCTGACTGCTGAGTCAGTGCTTCAGCATTCATAAATGTATTCATCATTTCTGACCTCCTACTGATTTCCACAGAGACATTGCCAGTGCTATAAAGGAACTGCTGGACACAGTCAACAATGTCTTTAAGAAATATCAGTATCAGAATCGCAGGGTAAGTATTTTATTTTTTACTTTTTGGTAAAACTGCTTTTTTTAGTTGAACCAAGTTTGTGCAGAACTGAAGTCACTGCTTGAATTTTGTTATATCACTGTCATTTCTTTGATAAATGGTTAACATGAGCTTAAATTTTTTCCAGGCACTTGAACATCAAAGAAGGAGTTTGTAAAGTACTCCAAAAGCTTCAGTGATACGCTGAAAACATACTTCAAAGATGGAAAGTAAGAAAGCAGGCAGATGTGTAATGCGCATGTTTAATAGATAACCGCTGGTAGTTTCACTTGAGCAAATCATTTGAGCACTGACTTTTCTCTTTCTCACTCGCAGGGCAATAAACGTCTTCATCAGTGCCAACAGGCTTATCCACCAAACTAACTTGATTCTGCAAACCTTCAAAACCGTCGCCTAAGAGACAAAGTTGTGTGTATGCAGGGATGTGGAACCAGTTATATGTAACATACATTTTTTTCGTCTTTTAAAAAGCATAATTTATAAACTTTGTCTCATTTGAAGGAGGCTTGAAATGAGTTCAAGTCAAAATTTTCTTCTGACTAAATAATTATGATTCCCGACAGCTTCGTTATCTTTTCTTTCCTCTTGTTTCAGTCAAACGAAAGCCAAAAGACTTTATGCTCTTTAAAGTGTCACTTGCCAACATTCCATATACAAAGTGTAAATATTGATACTCTTTCTTTGACATTCAGGCATTAAGAATGAGAAATGATGTATTTAACAGATATTTGGTTATAAATGTTCAATAAATAGTTTCCAAATGTTGACATTTCTAATATTGTCTGTCCTGGGAGCTTTGATACATTAGCTAAATAAATCCCAAGAGATTCACCAAGGAAGTTAAATAGACAGCGTTTATGATGTCTGCTCTGTAATGTACATTAAGAAGCACAGTTAATGGAAGAGACCTTTGACTCTCCATGTGTTTAAGTGGATATTAAATGATCTATGTAGCCTGTGTGTAATCTTATGTCTAAGTATAATCTTTTTGAGTAGCCCAATTTTAAGACCAAACCTTTCCCACAACAGTTGCTGTTATGCTGGTATTAAGCA